>CM021528.1:16131048-16171436 GCA_010994315.2 Pisaster ochraceus
ACACACACACACAATCATAAACCCGGAAGGCGGTAAAAAAAAGTCGCCGCGTAAAAAAAAAGTCGCCGCGTAAAACAAAAAGTCGCCGCAATAAAAAAGTCGCCGCGTAAAGTCGCCGCCAAAAAAAAAAAAGGCGCCGCGTAAAAAAAAAAGGCGCCGCGTAAAAAAAAAAAGTCGCCGCGTAAAAAAAAAGGCGCCGTTTGAGTGTCCATAACACCATAACAGAGTGCCTGCTAAAATGGCATCCAGTGAACATTTCCTATTTCAGCCTGAAGCTCCCCATCTAGTGCCTTCAGTGCTTTATAACCTTTGGTTCTGTTCCACCTAAGGGATGCAAACCTGTAGTTGCATGCCAGTGGGTCACTCCACCTTGCTCTACCATGCTCCTCCCACTCCAATGGTAAAGTTGTGTTTGGCAGACTTCCAAGTTAGGGTTTTTTGAATGGAGCATTTTTACCATGACTACTGGTGTCCAATTATCCACTTCCTACTGGCTGCATTAATATAAGTGTTCATGAATAGTCCCATTTCAAGTCATCATGCTGACTTCAACTGCTTCGACATTCTTGTTCATTCTTGTCAAAGATTCACATTCAAATGTATGTTGAGTTTTCTTTGTTTTGATGCAGATGTGAGCACAATGCCAGGAATTTTTCCACACACAAGGTTGGAATACCATATAGTTAGTGATGGTAGAGTAGGACTGGCTGCAGTATATGTTTGCTCGTTTGTATGTAGGCATCAAGGCACCCACACTTGCTGTATATGTTTGCTTGTATGTAGACATCAAGGCACCCACACTTGTCAGGGTTGTCCTTCAGCATTAAGCCTAATTGAAAGTTTGCTCTATGGTACATCATTTGTACATGGGATTTTATCAAGGTATGGAACTTAAATCATGTATTTGTGCATAGCAAGTTATCCCATGTGAATTAGTACTGCTGGAACCAATGTCTGCAACAGTAATTTAGCTAACTTTTGTTGTCCCTGATCCACATAGTAGTATTTGGACTGTTCAGACTTGCATGCTCCCATCATACACTCATGCACTCAATTTTCCCCCATGATGATAATACTGCTGTTCTCCATGCTCGTCGTGTTCCCCTCCTGGTATTTGTTTCTGTATGTATGTGGTACTTGACCTGTATTTCTCATTTTCATGCTTTAAAAAAAGTTGCATCCCCTTAAGGTGATCCCCTGGCTACTGCTTCCTAGGTTGTATTATAAACTTGGGTGTGATCCCTGGCTACGCGGCAGTGAAAGGTTGTATGGTTTCTGACTGGCATCCCAAACAAAGATATTGACAAAATAGGGAGACCACCAACATTAGGGCTAGATAGCTCAGTTGGTAGAGCGCTGGCATGTTTAACGGGAGGTTAAACATGTAGTTAAAATATAACACCAGTGTGCGTAACTAACGAGGGGGGAGGGCACGTATCCCCCCCAATTAATGCCCCTCCATTAAAAACTTTCTATATACATAAATCTGTATGCCTAGATGAGAAACGAGCAATGATGTAATGATGATGTCATCAGGTGTCAACTTACTGTAATTAAAAGTTTATTGTGCCAAAAATGTGAAGAGCCACAATCCATCAAATTTTAATAATTTTATTCTTGTTTTTTGTAAAATGTTTAATGTGTATACAGTAATAACCTTGTTTAACATTCCTGTGCAAACTGGAAGTTTAAATGAAAACATTTGTGATAAAAACTCTGTTTTTTTAATTTTGTCAGTGGTAATGGCAGGCAGGAACTCTTTGTTTTACAACTGGGTGTTCACTTACTATTAATGTTACACATTCCTCAGTGAAGAGTTTGTGTTATCCAACAGACATTATAGCTCTAGTTTGTATTGATTTTTAATCTGTATACAAACATTTTGACTGTTACTAATTATGCATATTTTCAGTTAAAATGTCGAGGTCTAGGTTTGGATTGACTCCTTGTACTTTCTTATGAATGATTATCAGATATGGCAAGTATCTGCAGGATGGAGTCGGTCATGCTTTTACTGGTCTTCATTCTTGTAAGCTTTTGCTCCTGTCAGTTAACCACATACAACACGAATGCAAATCAAGATGGGAATTATTTAAAGAGATACTTGGATAAAAGGTTAGAGAGCTTCCGGGTGGACATCCATCGCTCATTCCAGAAACAACATCGCAGGACTCGCAGGGAAGTGAACAATGTAGTAGGTAAGCATTATGGTATCTTCTTCAGCTTGACAGACCATCATGGACTCAATCCTATTTACAACAGCAGCTTCATAGCAAAACAAAAAAACTAAAAAACAGAGAAGCGCAAACAAACAAACAAACAGAGAAACACAAACAAACAAAAACATTCTGTAAAAAGAAAACATGGTTATATGGACAACATGTAATACTGAACTGGGAAGTATGTTTTCTATGTAAAAAGGGGTCTCAAATAACTCTTTAAAACATTGTTGCATAGTTTTATTTATTCAATATAAATGATTTTACCATACTTTAATAACATACTTATTTTGTTTTAAAAAGTTTTAGCACTAGATGATGATTTAAGCATTTGGGGATTGTGAAATAAAAATCTTCTAAATACAGTTAAGTCTAGTCACACTATAATTATTAGTGCTCCTTTTCTCACATTGCAACCCCCCCTCCCCCGTGTGAGATTCTCCTTTGAATACTAACATTTGTTTGACAAGTGCATAACCAAATCTTGTGTAGTTTCTACTGCAATTATATTTCCTATTACATTTAAAATATTCAATCTGAAGGGTTGAGGTTTGTTTGAAATTATTAATAAATCCATGGACATGTTGCAGAGATAGTTTTAAGATATCCAGTGTAATTGGAAATTTCTGACTGTGTGCAGTCAAGTGTAAATTTATGGTGTTGAATCATCCCACAAATCATGAGCTATTTTGGAAGACATGGTGCATTAAGGTCATCATGTCGTGGATAATTACAGATCTCTGAAACTTGTTGGTGGATTTAGAGTTTGGATTGTCTACAGGTTTTTGTGGACAGGTGAAACCGTTTACCCTATGTTTAATATGTTTGGAACAAAACAAAAAAGAAGAAGCTTGTTTTTGGTTTGTTGAACAATTTTGTGTGGGTGAGTTATGATCTAGAAGCATAATAATCAATCATTCCTTGCAGTGATGTCACCTATATGCAGAAAAATTAAGTACGGTAATGACTTTGAGAGATATATGTAATTGTTATATTAAACATTTGTAATTTGCTCTCTCTGTAACTGAATGAATGTCTTAATTTTCACCCAGACATGTTTATAGATCTGGAGGGAATATCGCCACTTCTTGCAAACAACATAACTGTGCTTGAGTATTTTTTTGTGAACAACAATAACTACATGATAGTGGGTAGACAACAGTCAGCAGATGGCTCTTATCAAAGCACTGCTAATATATATCTGTTTGATCAGGAAAGGAAGATCTTCAATACAACTGGTAATAGTCAGGAGTTCTGTTGTATACTGTTATATTAAACAAGCATGAGTGGAATACAGTCCACTCTCGTTGAAACAATTGGTCTCTGGGACTGGCCAAATTACATCTTTATAATAGGATGGCAAAACAAAGAAACGCAAAGCAGAATTGAGATTTGGGAATCTCTTTATAACATTTGTCTATACACTGAGGGTCGACTGTACTGACAAAGTTAGTGCTTCTGCACCCCATGTACAACAAGGCCGAAGGTCAAGTTATGTATAGGATTCTAGAAGCCTTTACTTTTTGCCATAAAGCAAATTTAACATAGAAAATATTGTCACAACATTTTTTATTTTACAACAGTTAAATACGATGCAGTAAGCATATACACGGCATTTAATTTTGTTATTCTTGTAATATTTAGCTGTGAGACATACATGTACATCAAGTGTTCTTATTTGTTGATTTCCAGATTTTGAATTTCCAACATATGGCGTATCAGATATCAAAGCTTTTCAGGTTGGTGGTCACACATACATTGCCGTAGCCAATCAGATAACAGATACTGGGTCATATGATTGTATATCCTACATTTACCGGTTTGATGCATCAGCAGTGGAGAGTGTGTCTGAGGTGCAACAGATTCTAACACACGGAGCTGCTGATTTAACATTCTTTGAGTTTGAAGGAGATGGTTACCTTGTAATGGCCAACATGCAGGCAGATGGTTACACACAGTACCGCTCAAACATGTAGTAAGTTATTCTCATGTAGTAAAAATACTCGTTGTGCCAAATAGAACAAATTAAGTTTTTATGGATGTTGTTCTGAACTTTATATAATTCATTAACCACTTAACTCTGGGGTTTCCAACATTTTTCCTTGCCCACATGGATTGGATTAATTTTTCAGAATTAACTGGCAGTATATTTTGTTCTCGAGAACATCGATGTCATAGTGAAACCCTAACTAAACAAAGTAAAGATAACAAACATTCTCATGAAATGCAAAAGGTTTTTTGCTTTCTTTCGAGAAAACATGACATTGATCCCTGAATCGTAAATCGTTGGCCGTAAGCCACGGCTGATAATTGGCCATCCTGGGCATGGTATACTCAAATTATGGACCACTCGACTTGCCTCACATTGAGCTGATTACCATAAAACACAATGGTGGTAGCCTGTTGATCTCTCGTAATCCTTGTCAGCACAACAAACATGGCAAAAGGATGAAGGTCTGGAATCGGGGATTACACAATAACCCCCTGGAAAATGGGAGATTTTGAGCATGAATTCCAGTACCCTTTGCCCCTCTTTTTTATGGGGAAATGAAGCATTGCATGGCGAGATCTTGAACTGTGCACGCTACAATGGAATGTCCTGGGGGTATTAACGTTCCCATATTCTGAGTTGATACAGAACTGGGTGTATACATCATCCAATTTCTGGCACAGAAACTATTGGCATGTATACACATTTTCTGGGGTTAATATATTACTGGAAGGTGACTTTTTGGACAATGAGGGAGCAGAAAGTGCGATCAACTATTCTATTGGCAATATTACCAAAACACGATATGTTAGTTTGCCGAGTGTCATTAAGGGATGTAATCTATGTCTCAATACTGGTATATGGTCTCTTGGAATGCTCTTCAAAACAACAAAGCAAAGACTGATTACAGCCAGCCTTATGTAAAGTTTAAACTTGGCTTAAATTCACCTTGTTGCATCTGGTATATAACTGAGGACTATGCTTCTGCAGTGAGCCAGCTACTCAGGTAGACCAGTGAAATACTAGTATCTGATCCAGAATGTGGTTCATGAAAAATGAGCAACACACTAATTAGCCTAAATCTGTTCCCCATAACAAAGGCAGAAATTGATATTGTGATCAGTGAGCTAAATGTTTGCGTATTTGATCGGAGCTGCATACTCCTAATGAATTGAGATGTTTGAGATATCTGCTTAATGTTCAGTGAATAGGGGTACACACTAATGGGCCTGAATTACTATCATAATAATGTCCAGGCATGCTTTTTCATTTTAACTAATTTTGCACATCTAGTGTTTCTGTAAAAGTGTTTTAGCAATTCATGTTCAAAGCTGTAGTTTCATAGTAAAATGGTAAATATCTTAGTAGTCTAAACAGTCAATGTAAACTTCAATTGATCTTTATAGCTGTCTTTATTTTGATGTGGTACCAGTGTTTATGTATTCAGCGGTGCTCATTTTGACCATGTGACATCAGTGGAGACTTATGGTGCATCAGCCATTGCAGTAGTAGAGATTGAATGGGAATCCTACATTATTGTGGCTCAGTCTACAGATAATGAAGGCAACATTGATGTTGGCAGCATCGTCTACAAATTTGATCCTCGTAAGAACTTCTGTTTAACCAAGTAAAATATATTCATACTTTAAGTGGAAAGTGCAGTCATCCAAAACGAAGGAGATTTTCTTAAAACTATAAGAAATGTGAATTTAAATTACATTGAATATTTAAAAAGGGGGAGCTTTTGAAAGGATTTAAGCTTTGTTTGTGTCGAGGTGGAATTGCAGTTGGAGATTTGTCATATGATTTTGGCCTAACTATGAGGTCATAAATTACTGTGCATCAAAGATAAGATGAACATAAATTGCTTTGCTGTTCTTGCATCAACTTTTGCAATTGAAACATTATGTTCACATTGATATACACAGACACAGATTCACTCATCAAAGTTCAAAGATTAGAAAGCAGTGCACCAAAGGACGTACTGAGCTTCTACCTGAACTATAACCATTACCTGGCTGTAGCAAACTACCAACAAGTAGGAGAAGATGGAGTACTAGATACCAACACAGACTCAATCATATACTGGTGGACAGGTAAATTGCTCTGTCATGTTGACATTTTGTATTTTGTATTTTAGGCATTACCTCTTCGATAATACATCATCATAATCCAGGACATTCATTAGTGAATGGCTCATTATTTTTTCTCTCTCCCTACCCTGTACCTCTACTCCGAGATTTATTAACGACTTCACGTCGGATGACGTGTACATCTGCAAACAATTTCTGAACTGGCTTACGGCGGATGGTTTATGACGGCCAAAAACTTACAGCGCCCTCAATTTTTTTGCTGAGAGCCGGGGAGCTGATGGGAATGTCCACCTTTCAGTGGTGGACATTTCATTGTGTAGTGTGCCCTTACCATGCTATGCTTCATTTCACCCATACAAAGAGGGACACCAGGTGTTTGAAAACATGCCTCAAAATATCAGTTTTCCAGTTTTTTTGTGAAACCCCTGGTTTCAGACCTTTGTCCTGTTGTTGTTCAAATGTCACATACAAGAATGGACAGACTGCCACCATTGTTTATCATTGTTTTTGGCTCAATGGGAGGTTAGTCTGAGTGTTCTGAAATTCCTTGGCAGATTATTGGCCGTGGCTCACGGCCGAGTTTCTGTGAATCATAAAGAGCATGCTTTCTAAAATTGTCTTACAGGACAACGTCATATCCTGGTGCTAGTTATAAGAACCTTTGTTGTCTTTATTACCTTTGTCACGTCAGGGTTTTATTGTGGCAACAATATATTTGTTTCTTTTCCAGAAGCTCCATAAAGTTTCCGCTGGTTGTTATGGAAAAGTTTTCAGAATACCAACCCGAAGTGGTCAAAGGATAGACTGCAAATCATGTTTTTGTCCTAAAGTTGTTTTTGTCAAAATAAATATGTTCAACTTTTTTTCTTCAGATACCTTGTCTTAATGTACTTCATGACCCAGAATAAGCAGTAATTTTTTGTTTATTTTGAATAATTATTCAGAAGACTAAATAAATCTGAATAAGAAAAAAAGGTCTGACCTGAACTACTAGTGTAAGTTCTTTATCATACTGAATATTATTACCCATGATACAAGAAATCTCCCCATACAGAGAGGCTTTAAGCATTTCTGAGTTAGTTAATCTTTTGATGTGTATTGGGCAGGTTTTAAAATATAAAATCACAACAAATGTTCAATTTTTGCTCAGTATACATTGCTAATAAAGCTCAAATCCTAAATACACAGAAATGCTTGGTTACAAACTTGCTTATAGGCCTTGCATCCTGTGTGACAAATGGACTGAATATGTGCATTCTTTTGCATAATTTTTTAGCAAAAAGTGTAGCACAAATACAGTGGCTACAGTATTCAAACCTATGCTTTATAACAAGTAATTGTGAATCCCCACATTTTACATTTGTTGGCATAAGGGAAATCAGTTGTCTTAACGTGGATAGACACATTGTATATTTGCAGGACTTCAGTATATTGAGTATCAGCGTATTCCAACTCAAGGTGCTTCCCAATGGCAAGATATTGAACTTCCAAATGGGGACATAATGCTTGTGCTGTCCAGCTTACAGGTATCACGGGATAAGACCAGTGTTGGGTTCTTAACTAAGATTCAAATCGGGCTCAACAATTGGGCTGGCATTGCTGACTGCAGAGTTCTGCACCTACAGCCTATAGAATAATGTGCTTTATAAGGTGCTGTAAGAGCAGAATTCTAAGCAGTGCCATGAAATTGGGCTAGGTGTCTAAATTCCCTTTTAACATGAAACTTGGAAATTCTGATAGTAGCTTGCCTTTAGATTCAAAACACAGTGGATGGATTGTTCATGTTACAAAGGAGGGTAATTTTGAAATAATTCATAATCTGTATCAATAAGACCAAGTTGTCAAAACGAATAACAAGCCTGCTGAAGTGTGACAGACCCAGTGTTTAAGAAATCCAGAAATGATTTTTGTTTATCTTTTACTAGGATGTGATCATTTATGAGCTGAATGATGATGGTGATTGGGTGCCTACCGTTGAACAATTGACCAGTGTCGCTGGTAATGAAGGGCTGTCATTCACACAGGGGGCCACCTTGCAAACTGTGGATACTCAAAATGAATTTTTGCTGATTGTAACTGATAAGCAGATGGCAACCAGCTATTATCAAAATGGAACCACAAATGTCTTTGAACTGTTTTTAAAATCTTTCAATCAGTCCGGTAAGTTGACTCTTTATTGTATTGGTATGACCTCATGAGTTGCTTTACATTGCAATTCTTATCATGTCAATCCAATCTTTGGGATATTTGGGAGGTCAATAATGAGATGATTCAATAATGAGATGATCCAACAATGAGATGATCCAACAATGAGATGATTCAATAATAAGATAATCCAATAATGAGATGATCCAATATTGAGATGATCCAATAATGAAATGATCCAATAATGAGATGAATCAATAATGAGATGATCCAATAATGAGATGATACAATAATGAGATGATCCTATAATGAAATGATTCAATAATGAGATGATCCAATAATGAAATGACCCAACAATGAGATTATCCAATAATGCTATGATCCAATAATGAGATGATCCAATAATGAGATGAATCAATAATGAGATGATCCAATAATGAGATGATACAATAATGAGATGATCCTATAATGAAATGATTCAATAATGAGATGATCCAATAATGAAATGATCCAATAATGAAATGACCCAACAATGAGATTATCCAATAATGCTACGATCCAATAATGAGATGATCCAATAATGAGATGATCCAATAATGCGATGATTCAATAATGCGATGATCCAATAATGAAATGATCCAACAATGAGATTATCCAATAATGCTATGATCCAATAATGTGATGATCCAATAATTAGATGATTCAATAATGAGATGAACCAATAATGAGATGATCCAATAATTAGATGATTCAATAATGAGATGATTCAATAATGAGATGATCCAAGAATGAGGTTTAAATATCATTTTGTCCTAAATGTACCTTGTTTGGAGTGAATCAAGAAGTACTGAAATTTGACTCTGCTGATTTATTTAGATGTTGTCGTGGATGAAATTCCAAGTTGTATTCAAGACGTTGAATCATCCGTCGTCACATTGACTTCTTCTCTTGAAGGACTTACTGTGAAACTGCAAGACAGTTTAAAATTGACAAGTGACCAGGAGGTTCTTGGTCCCGTTGTCTTCACAGGTATTAATTAGTGTTTACAAAACTCAAGTGAAAGTATATTATTTACTTACCTATTTACTAAGTGCTACATTTGGTAAGTTTATGATGTAAAACATAAATTTGCTAAGCCATTCAAGATATTCTTCTGGTTACTGTAGCAGTGATTGCAACATACAAAACATGTCAACATTCAGGAATCATTCATGGTGAGTCTGTGAAACTCTGCTGTTTGATATCCTTGCCTTAATTTTACATCCAAATTCATTTACTAAATATCGTTATTTACTGCGGGTATAATCAAACTAATTCTCCAAGTAGCTTAATAGTCCCCTTGGTTGCCAGAAATCCAGCCATTCAGGGGTGGTCACCCCAAGCCACTGCAGGTTTATGGATTTATACAAAATTAAGTTTTAAATGAAACAGTTATTTAGAAGATTTACAGTTTTGTAATTTGTATACATTTTTATTTTCTCAGTCACAGGATTTATTTTGTGGAATGTACCTTTTAACGACTTATAGTTGCCAGTGTAAAGTGTAATAGCAAATTACAAATAATAAACAAACCTTGTGTATCAAGACCATAAAACATTCAACCAATCAGTTATCATTCAATCAATTCATTCAATTGATCAATAAAACAGTTTTATTAATGGATGTCAAATGATTCTTGTAGGAACTGTTGTGACAGAAGAGACGTTGAAGGTTTCAAATCTTACAGTTCTTGAAGAGTATTCCTTCCCTATAGATGAAGCCATCATAGCTACGGGTATAAGCATTAACAAAAGATTATCAGAGATTCTTGCTGAAAAAGATGACATTGTTACCATCAACGGAGTGGAAGTCATTAATTGTGAGTAGAGCTTATTGACTTATTCTATTTAGGGCATTAGTCATTTGAACATAGATAACTCATTTACTAAATTCTTGAAATCTAATCTAATGCCATGTAAAATTAATTTAATGACAGTCTGCTGTGATGTTGTAAAGGACTAGAATGCCTGAAATGACATTCTCTGGGTATACAAACTTACCTGTACCACATTTCAGAAGATATACCCAATACTATTTTCTGTGGTTTCATGCACTAAACAATTTATTTCTAATTAAGCCAGAAATTTTCAGATTGAAATATTTCTCTGGAGGATTGGCACTGATATGAGCTTTAGAATCAAGGAGCTTTCAGAGGGAAATATTTCTCTGGAGGATTGGTACTTTGGGCCAATTTCATAGCACTGCTTAAGGGTAAGCAAATTTTTATGCTAACTAGCTGAAAAGTTTGCTTGAGAGTAAGCGTATTTCACACGTTAGCAAGAAAAATTAGGCAGCTAGCTTGCGGGTTCACCATGGATTTGCATTTTTGACATCACTCATTTTCATACAGTAATCACTGGACGGTTAGTATGCCTTTGCATGTGCTTTCGGTTAGCATTGTTATAAAATGGAAACTCACACAGTAAGCACAAAATCAGCCGTTAAGCAGCTATGAAATTGGGCCCTGTGGTACGAACTTAAGAATCAGTGAGTTTTCCGATTGAAACTGATCACTTTTCTGTTCTCTTCTTTTTTAATTACCAATGCTGTTTTTTAAAGTAAATATTCTGTAAAGCAGGATAAACTCGTGTTCATGTTGACTAATTTGTTTGTCAATTAATAATTAAAGGTGTATTTCTTTGTTATCTTTAAAAGCCTCACTTGTGTTCCAGTACCCTGTCACCTCAGTCAGCACAAATGTAGACATTACATACAGTCAAGATGGCTCAATCAATGACATTGATGTACAGACTCTCAATGCTACACTAGTTTGGCTTAATGGAGGAGATCAAATACTGGATACTGATGTAACATTTACAGATGATGTAAGCATCATGAATGCACACCTCCAAGTCCAAGGAGATGTCAATGCAATAGCCATCCCAGGTAAGCAACTGCACTTGAAGAATTTTCACTTACAGTCGTTGAATAGTTTGGATTGTATGTGTAACATTAGTTAAATATGCATTGCATGTGCTTTGGCTGAAATTGAAATGCTTGTTATTATTTGTGTACATAATACATGTATTTATGAAACATGAATGTCTATGCTATCTGACATAGACAAAATGTATTGGATGGACAATTTGTCACTGAAGCAATGTGATATGAGAATATTTATTTGTTGCCACTGGCAGGAAATGTGATGACCCTTGATAAGGACCAAACTGCATGGGGATTCCTGACGTTTACCAATTCAACATCATTTGCTGAGAATATAACAGTAGATGGTCAGATCAATGGCTTAGATCTATCTACAGATGTGATAACTACACATCTCAACCATATCATCAATGGCAAAAAAACTATAAGTAAAAATGTCATGATGACAAACGATGCAGTTGTTGAACTGGAGAAGACTGTGGATACGGTAAGTTTGGATTGATTTACCTTTAAGACAACATTCTTTATGTGCCAATAGAGCAATAGTATGATTTATGGACACGGATTATGTAATGTAGTGGCCACTCAGCTGTTGAGCTGAGATTGGTCTTGTCAAGATATTGTCTTTTTGTAGCACTTTCTCTTTGTTTTAACACTTGAACTTTGTGTGACAAATAAGATATGTGTCATTAGATGTGACAAGGCCATGGATCTTAATCAATCAGTCAAAGTCACCTACAATTTTATTTTAAAACCCACCACATTACCAAAAGGATCCAACAAAAGTGTTCATTTCATAAAGTTTTAAACATGCTTTGGATCATTACATAACTTGACAGGGTTGTAATTGCACCGCACATTGGAGTGTACAAGTGGGCAAAATGGCACTATCAAAACTCATGCACTTTCTGGATTTCTAAATCTGAAAATTACAGTGTGCTGGACCTTGTACACCAAACCATAAAAGGTAATAGATTTTTAACATTGTCATAATTACCCCCTAAATGTACAGTTTCAAAACTGCTCAAATACTTTATTATTTTCAAACCCGTAATGAGATCAAGACTCAAGACAGAACCCTGAGATTGAAGATCTCCAGATATGGTGTTAAACATGATAAAGTAGCAGTGGTCCATCATGTTTTATGAGGCCTCAAGTTGGTACCATTAGATCTAAGACCTAGAACAGGAAAATCCAGTCATAACACATTCATGTAGAAGACTGATTTAAATATCAACTACCTACCACCACCTAATGATAAAATGTTGAGTTAAAAAAAAGTATTAATCTTGAATTCCATTGTTAACTACACAGGTTGATCTTTCATCATTTAAATCACTTGCGATTTATGTGACGCAAGATGGAAATATATCAGGTGTCACGACCTTTGAAGGTATGGTCAACATTGAGGGCCAGTTGCTGACTGATCTTGTAGATGGAATCAATGTGACCAAACTGGATGCCACTGCAGTACTCAGATATAGCACACAAACCATTTATGGTAAATCATCTCTAAATGCATTTATGTTGATAATCCAAACGATAATGAGGAAGGGGATAGATAGGTTAAATCTCCCTGCCAACTTTGCATCTTGATGTTTTGCTGCATATTATCAGTATCCCACCAAGAATAAAACAAGAATTTGTATGCTGCCAATAAATCTGAATACAGGTAACTTTGATTTCACACATTTGGTATTTAGGTCACAAAGTGTTCGAAGGTAACTTTGTCTCCTTGAGTGATATGATCGTCAATGGGAGTATCAACACAGTCCCCATCTCTGAGTTTGTTCTTCTCAACCAGCCAGGTCAGATCATCAACACTTCCATTCTTTTTGCTCAAGATCTCTTTGTGAATGGGGACATTGTGATCCTTAATCTCCTGAATGGAATGAATATATCTGAGGATGTTGTTTTGACAACAGGATCTCAGATTATAAGAGGTAAGTCATCATAGTTTCTTTGTATATTGTTGTGTATGGGAATTACTGCTTCTTTTTCTTTTCTTCTTCTTTCTAGTCTGTTTCATTTCACTGCAGGAGGAAAGCCTCTTCACCAATTCTCCATTTCACTCTATCCTGAGCTGTCTGTTGCCAAGCAAGGCCCCTACGTGTACTTAGTTCATCTCTTCATATTCTGTTTTGTCTCCTTCTTTTTCTTGTTAGGTTGTTTGTTTTGCATGCCCAGTTTTACTGCTACGAATGCATTATATGACTACCTCACAAAAGAAATTTCTGTCTGGAATGTTTGATCTTTGAGAAACAGTAATATGAATAAGTAATAATTGAATAAACCCAATCTGTACACTAAAGACATATTCCTGACTTATCCATTTATTTTTCATTTTGCTATAAGCCCATTTATTCAAGGTTTAAATTTCTAGCTCTTAACAAACGTTCACATCATCTTTCAAGCCATGAGATCCCCAATATTCATACATCATGTAACTGGAACCTCTACCTTTGTGGCAACCAATCTTGAAGTTGTTGATGTTATTGTTAAAATGGTTGCTATGGTTCTGAGAAATTTGTTGTTGTTTCACAGCCTGGAAGATTGTCCATGTTTATATACTATTGAAGTTCTGTGCATTCATATGAACAAGTTCAAGTTTTTTCACATATTTACATGGCTATATGGATGTAATTATCCATTTAATGCAACCAAGGAATTTCACAAGTTGGATGTGAGGTGAGAAAACCTGAAGGGAATGTGACACTGAAGTTTCTGCCACTACCTGCACCACTCAGCCTGTGTGGTCGTTTTGCTCAACGGTGTGTACACACTGCTATACACAAAGGTTTGTAGGGTTTAGTTCATATTCCCAAATGGATATGAAGAAGTCCAAGTCCAGTACATGTATACGCCCATCATATGGTTCATTGGACGTTATTGGTCATCTGCATGACCACCCATTAATGACATGTTTAAATAATTCTGGTAACCATCTGCAGGTGGTGTCAGCTTCACTCAAGAGATTCATGTGCTTGGAGATGTAGACATGATAGAAAATGCTACATTAGCTGGAGTAGATATCAGTGAGTTACCATCAAAGACTGTCAGTACGTCTTCTGAAGTGCTACAGATTATGACTGGACTCAAGACATTTGCAGATTCTGTGGAGGGTATGATGAGAACATTGTGTGTCAGTAAATGGAATGAGCTAACAGTCTGTGGGCTCAGTTTTCTATCCATCTATTAAGATGCCTGTTATTTATAGTTTTGATTTTACACTAACTGCAGAAGTGCCAATTACAGGATGAACAAAGCTTTTAAAATATAAAGACATAAATAAAAACACTTAAAATACAACCAAAATATAAGATGCAAAAATGGCATCTACACGGCAGCTATTGGTTATATGGCTTCTGGCTGGCACCCCCGAACAAAGATATTTACAAAATAGGGAGACTGCCAACATAGGGCTGGATAGCTCAGTTGGTAGAGCGCTGGCATGATAAACTGGAGGTTGTTGGTTCAAATTCTGCTCTAGTCAATTTTTCTTTCTTCAACCCCCAATTATAAGATGTAAAAACAACAGCAAAGCAAACATTAAACTCAAAAGCCAACTCTGTGCAAGTCTGGGGCAAGGATGAGCCAGGGTGGGAGAGGGAATGGCAACGGCAGCAGAGCTACAACATTTGATTCATTTAAGTTTTAAGCAGTACTTCTTCTAACACTAATGATGCAATGCCAACAAAACATGTGCAGACATCATTCATATATGTTTATGTATTAAGCAGGTTTGGATTTGTTTTCAACTCTTTTTATGCAGTGGAAGGTGATGTTACTGTTGGTCAGTTTATTAACACTGTCAACCTGACGGAGGTACAGCAGCAGATTCTCTCATTATCACTGCCTCAGGTCATTGACCTGCCTGTAGAAATCAGAGGTACACTGGTAATCAGTGGTAACTTAAACCTTGTAAATGACACCATAGATGGCTACCAGTTGTCACAGGATTTGGTCAAACTTGATGATGTTTCCAGTATTGAAGGTATGTGGAGGATCATGTGTCTGTTTCTATAGTTAATCCATCACTGACTATAGTTCTGCCATACAATGCCATATCACGAACCTCCCTGAACAAAGGTCATATAGTTGTTCAAAAGATAATTTGACTTTGACATTGCAGATGGCTGAGTCATCAAAGTGTGGGTTGAAGTTCAGTCAAAAAACTTGTGTCCTTGAGCAAGACACTGAGTTATAATTGCTTCTCCTCACCCAGGAATACACAGGTTCCTGCAAAGGTAGAGATTGTTGATGCAAATGATGAGCAACTTGTGTGCCAATTTGGCTACCGGTGCTGCATACTCCAAAGGAGTTGAGATTTTTTTTCAGAAATGTTTATGGCCCAATGAACAGGGGTAGTAATAATGTAATGTGCTTTGATACAGTGTTTACAAGCACCCAATGAATGCCTTTTATAAAGTTATTATTAATGCACTTTTGGTTAATTTTAGCTTGAGGTTGCGAATTTGAAGACTTGACATTGAAGTCTTGGCTAACTTATGGCAGTCAGATTACTATCCTAATCCATGGCAAATGTATTAATGACGATGCCATCAAACGAGGCTCTGCTCAATCCTGTGTTCAACCAAAAGCCACCAAATAATATACATTACCTTAATAGGTAAAGCAAACAAATGGGCTTAGAAAGTTCAAAATATGATCAAAAGATTGTTTTTCTTTTTCTGCTCGATCAGAAAAGCCTGGTCAGGATATCCCTGTTGATGACTGATGTAAACAGCCAGCTTTCATGTGCTATGTTATTCAGCTTTTCCCTATCAAAACAATACTGACTTGAAATGGAATTGAGCCTTGAAACTAAAAGTGAACACAAAAATTTGTTCGATTTCAAGTATTCAATTATATATATTTTATATAATATAAAAAACTAGTGAGCAATACAAAGGTTTGTTACAATGTTTACATCTTTAAATAGGTCTTGAAAGAGAATAAACATCTGTATTAAACTGAATCTGAATAACACATGAATGTATGCATCTGAATCTGAAATCTGGAATCATAAATCATAAAACATAATTTATGTATATTTTCGGAAGCCCTAACACCTAGTTTTTGTAATATCACACACGCTGAATTTCTAATTTCTTTGCCTTCTGACTAAACCAATTACATGTTATACCAGGCAATAAGATCTTTGAGGAGTTTGTTATCATAAATGGTGATCTGGAGCTAGGCTTAGATGTCAACATAAGTGGTGTAGACTTATTGGAGCTCAACCGAACGGTAAGTTTGAATCACTCTGACCTAAAAGCCCACAATGCCTCCTGAGGTCAGTTTGATTCCCCTGTGATGTCATCTTATTCACCAACTCATCAACTTGTATTAGTCCCTAAATACAAAGGCTCTGTGTGAGCACAATTCAGTCATATTTGTCGGTTTATAGACATTTTGGGCTGTTAAAGGAACAACCTGCTTTTCTAACTCATTTTGGTGGGGTGAATGCAATGAACAAAACTATAGATAGTTCCCACAGATGCCATCTTTACGGGCAAATTTCATTTTGGCTTGCAGGCGCGTCTCAAATTATTAACGCTAACCAATCGCAAAACAAGTTTTGTGAAATGTGCGCGTGACTGTGTGTTCCAAATTGCCCATAAAGATGGCCGATTTACGTCATATTGCAACCTATCTATACAGTGTTTCATTCTTGATACAGTATCAATTTTCACCACTTTATGGAGTGTCAACATAGAAATAGTTATGTGTAGCTGTGATTTTATTTCAACAGAAAAATATCTAAACCTCTTACTTTTTTTGTGACATATATGGGATACGCAGGTTATCAAGCTGGTTGGTGTTCAGACCATTGGTGGCAGTGTTGCAATTAGAGATGATGTGATCATGAAAGACAACTTGTACATAGAGAAATTGCTGAACGACTTGGATATATCTGTTGATGTTGTCACCATCAGTGGCAACCAGAATATAACAGGTACCCCAAGAAATTTGGTTCTCTCATTTATTTGACTTTTTATTTGTGTAATGCTTTTATGTGTGGAAAATTCCTTGAAGAACCTCCATTTAGGAAGGATATGATTGCAGTAGAACATTTGAAGTTAATGCTGCCATAAACAAGGGTTTACAACAAAAAATTAATTGATATAACAATTGCATCATACACCAACCTAAGCCAAGAATTCTCGATGCTTTATGAATCTTGTGCAATAAAAATCCACAGGGATCCCTGAGTTGTTGGAATGTCTTTCAGTAGGTACTCGGAGAGCAAGGAATATACAGTGCCTATCACATCAGTGTAAGGGTCAAAAAAAATATAAGGAAATTGGTATGAGTAAAGTTTGTTTGTTGTAGTTGCTTTTTTTCAATGCATAGATGAACTTGTTGCTACAGAGCTAACAAAGGTTACCCTTTTTGATAATGATCCAAAAGATTACCATGTTGCAAAAATGCAAAGTCTACATCATATTCTCATTGTGGGAACATTGCTGAAATGTTTTATTGAGTTTTTCATTGCATTATAATAATACACTTAAATCATATTTTGTGTGTTTTTATAAACAGCAGATATAGAGTTTGAGTCCCTGATAGTATTAAGTAACATCCAAACAGTCAACTTGAGCGTATCAGATGAAATCAACTCAGTCAACATTCAAGAGTTATATTCTTCAGCAGTCATGAGTGTAGGAGATAAGGATTCTATCATATCATCTATTACTTTTGATCAGCTGCTAGGTAAATGAAAATTCAATCATAAATCAACTAAATGCATTGTCAGCATAACTTATTTGGATGATAGATAGTTTATACAAGATGGAGGATACAGATTTATTTCTATAGTTAGTAGACCTGTAAAAGAATCTGGTGAGGATCTGAAACACATCAATAGTATGCCATCATTCAAGATTTCCTGCTTGATGTACCAATTGATGAAGAGTGCACTACTTTGCAACTCAAACAATTGAGAGGATCCAGGAGCAGGTAATCCCTGATAGTCCCACTAGAGATGGCAAGTATTCAAGGGTAACATGTTAACAAATCTTAGCACGTTAGCCTTTAGACGATGGTGGCCTAAAACGGTTTGTACCAAAATACCTGCAGCAATTATAGATTGCTGCAAGATCCGACCTACTTTCACTCAATCAAATAGGTCAAAGTAAAGGACATGACCTGAAATTTTCATTTACCAATGTTTCCCATGTTTAACACAGTGTCCATGTTTCTCAAGCAAAATTCTGTTTAATATAATTTTGTTCCACACTTTTACAAGAAAAAACCAATTGTTTAAACAAATAAAAAATAAAACTGGGCGTATGTATGGGCATATGGTGATGATTTTAAAGAAATTAATGGTCTCTAAACTTTTCTAAAGGGCTAGGATGTATGGTGTGCTCAGTTGTTACTTTTTTTTTGGGGGGGTTCCTTGCAAATATTTTAAAAGGCATTACATTTTAACCATCAACTTTTCAAAAAAAAGAGTTGTTTACAAGTATTATTTTAGTTTTTTAATAACATTTTGTTTTTTAAAAAATGTTTAACATTCTTGATTCTGCATATTTTTTATTTTCAGTAATAATGATTTGACCTAATATGCTTACAATATTTACAAAGATCGAGTCCTGTTAAATCCTCCACCACCACCAGGGAAAAACATAATGGTAGCGTTAGATATGTAAATAGCTTGGATAAAACAGGTCTGACCTGAGGTAGACTTTGTCAAGTAGTTGGCTCCCAACACACACATTTTAACATTAAAACACTTTTTAATCACATCATTACTCCCCAATCTCAGTGAGTGACCAGCTTTTAGTGACCGATACTGTTGATCAGGTCAATGTTCAGGACTTAGAGAAATATGTCATCACATTGTCTGGAGACCAAACCATTTTGGGTAAGAAGTTTTCAATTTTATAAAATTAACAACATCTGAAAAAGTGGTACTGCCGTAGAGGAGTACCTTCATGACGCCTCCAAAAGTTCTTTTTGTTCAATTTTCTCCTAATTTTAATCCTAAAAAATGACCATAATGAAGACTGAGGCCGTGCCTGAATTGGCAGCTATGGCTGCGACTGTTGCTAAGGGTATTGCTAAGGATGTCCTATACTTGAGCGCATGATGACTCTGTGATCCAGATGTAGCCATAGCCATAGTTGTCAATTCAGACACGGTTTAAGTCATAAGGCACATAACAGAATCGAATGACTTGGCTAAGAATGGCTATACATGAGATTTCTTCAAGTAGATCTTTGATTAAACTACTCCTTTGTGTAATGCAACAGGTATAGAAATCACTATACAATGTACACATTACTTTCCTTGTTGTGCTAACATGATGCTTGCAACTATAAAGTATAAATGTTTTAAAGGACTGTATGAACAGTTTTGAACTCACCCCCAATCTGCCAGCAAATCAAGCCCTTCAAATCATGCATCCTGTGTGCCACTGATTCTCATCACCTCAAGCCCTAGAATCTCCAGCCAACTTTCCATTCATGTGTGTCATTTTTAAGCAATTAATGATTAACATAGTTTACCAATTCATGGCATTCTCTCTGTAGTAATGTGGGTTTGATCCATACATAAAATAGTTGTGTTTGTTCTTCGGTAATATTGATTATAAATTTATATTTTAGAGAATTAACTACACTGTTGGTATTTTGAAGGTTCCTTGGAGTTTACAGCTGGTGTGGAGTTCTCTCAGAACCTTACAGTGTATGGAAATGTTTCTGGAATTGACTTTGACTCCTTCATTACATCAGTGGTTCTTAAAGATACAAATGGGGTGATATTTGGACTAAAATCATTTTCTGGGTAAGAAACTGAATGCTTGCTAATGATGTTTTTCTGTTATTTGTAAATCAACATTATCAACAAGATTTAGCAGGACTTCTGTTGAACAGCAAGTATTTGGATACAATGTTTTAACATTACAGACCCAAAGGCAATAGCATTCAGCATTGAAATGTTATGTAAAGATCTAATTCATGCTACAGACTGCAACATATCATGTACCAAGTCTGGTTTAATTTCAGGTTATTATACAAATATTGGATGCATATGAGGGTATTATTGCAGAATATAATCACCAGATGAAATCTGGTCTATTCCATTTCAAGAGAAAAGTCAGATTTCACCTTGTGGTTATATTCTGCGACAATCCACCAACTAAATGCATTCAATATTTGTTTTGTATTACTCACACATAGATCCTCGCCATTTGAAATTGGTTCACAATAAACACAAAATAGACACGGAAACTTGTCCACCCACTCTGAAAATTAAATTTGAACAAACTGAACACCTTGGACAACAATATGTACACATCCACATCAACCTTGTCCACCGTGACACGGCTTGCCTCTTTTGACAAACAGCATGGGATGACTATTTGTATAATGTCGCCTTGATGTGTCTGATAAGTATCCATATAGGACTCCAATATTAAATAATGGAGTGTTGCGGCAGTATACATGGCAAAATAATGGATGACATGTGAAGCACGTTTCACCAATCAAATAACAAGGATCTCTGTGTGTGGTATACAATGAAAAATAACAAAATAAAACTCTTGCTAGGTCACTTTGTCATCTTGGTGATTTCAAACGGATGTGATTTGAATTTAATGGAATTTTCAGTGATTATTGTATTATTACTTTTTAAAACAGGAACTTGTCAGTTGATGGAAATGTAACAGTTGATAAGTTCATTAATGGTGTAAATCTTGGAAGTTTAAGCCGACTCTATCTGTCTTGCACTCTGAATCAGACGTTATCTGGACTGAAAACTTTCTCAAGCAATATATCTATTGGTATGTCATAAAACTATCATTTTTAAAGTGGAATCATTTTAAATCAAACAGGGATCTGGCATTAGAAGGTAAATGTTCAGAGGAAAGAAGAAGCCATTAATGACATATCTTTTTTTAATGAATTGCAAATATTGTGGGGGTTAACCCATTCAAAACTATCAGAGAACAAACGAGCACGATAGCTTACCTTATTACCACAGTCCAGAAACCTTAGATTAGACCATTCTGATTGGTCAAAACCAGATCATGTGGTATGGGTTGTGATAAAGTTTTTATGAGATATGCAGGTACTGTATTTGACCAACTATTTTCTTTGTTTGTATCTCTGATGTATGTTATTGGTGATTTGGCTCTCATATAATTCGCATAAGAATGTGCACACAGTTTATCAAATGATGGTAGATGGTACACACATATAAACGAGCAAAGTGCGAAACGTAAAGCTGTACACCAACCAAAATATTTCAATGTTTGTTTGTTTGGGGTTTTTTTTCTTCTTTTACCAAAATCAAATAGAAGTAAAAGGTAATCATTAATGCTGCTTGTTACAAAGCAGCCAGCCCCATCCCAGTCATAACCATGCAGTAGTTATACCTGATCCTCAAAATATTATTGCCTAATTAGTAAGTTTATATTGCCCTGTACTTGTTCTATATTTATGCGATTTTGTTACTGTTTTTCCCAAGATAATGTGTATCTTGCAGCAGGTACAGAAGTGAATGATGTAATCCCATCTGCTGACCTAGTATTGATAAATTCTGATGGAGAGGTTATTGATAGTCAGCTCTGGTTCACATCTTTGGAGATAAAAGGCAATGTCACTATTGCCAAAACTATCAATGAAATCAACTTGTTGCAGGTATGTCCACGAGGCAAAGTTTGTATAGTGTCATGTAAGGCTTGTATTAAACATGTGATACAATATCAGTTATTAAAAGCTTCTTAATGTGGTCAAAGAGGATAAGATGTAAAAATATATTGCAACACATTCAAATTTATGTAGTTGCTTTATCTGCATAAGTGGTGATTCAAAGTGGTGAGCCAGCCAGCCACAAGCTCAGTTTGATTCAAAGTGGTGAGCCAGCCAGCCACAAGCTCAGTTCGATTTACCAAATTGGATTACTCTTACTTAAAAGAGGTGTGCAGCTTTGTGCCTGATTATTATCAAAATAAGCAGTGTTCAAATTGACCAGCAGTTGATTGTTTTAGCTGGTTTTATACAAACATACATTAACACTATTTCTGTTAAAATTTTAGTTGTATGACTCTGTTGTGTGGCTTCAAAGTGCAGAGCAGACCATTACTGGCAAGTGGATGCTTTATAATGGCATGCATGTTGATGGTGATATTACAATGCAGGAGTATATGGAGGTCAATGGAGTGGATATATCTGGTGAGGAGGGATGAAGCCCGGTTCATACTTCACAGGAGTTGTGAAAGCAAAGTGATTTTCCTTGCTTCACAGTTGGAAAACAGTGCATACGTGATTGTTTGCATCACTGAATTTACGTCGCATTCACCTTTGCGTGAAGTATGAACCGGGCCTGACACTTGTCACAAAAGCTTACTACATACTAATAGTAATTGAACACTGGTGGTAAGATTTACCATGTTTTATGTATCTCATTAATTACTTACAATTTTGGAATTGTATTGTATTTTAATATTCATGCACAAAATTCATTTAAAGGCAGTTTAAATAACGCATGGGTTATTTGTTGAAACTCAGTTTTTTGACACCTTCAGTTGCCTGTAAGGATCAATCATTTTGTTACCATTGCAGATTCCTTTATTTTGGATAATTGTATGCCTAGGGGCTGATTGCCTCTTTCACAGGTCGTACATAGCTTTTTTTGGGATGCAAATGGCACCGTCGAGCACTTTTATAGTGCTTTCCATTAGTGTGGCTGTGCATCATGAGAGTAGGGCAGCTCTTTCTGGTTCAGCTTGTATCTAGGCTTTCATTCATTTTGTTTTCAGTTCTTGCATTTCGTCAGGAGTAGTTTCATTATTGGTTTATGTTCTCACTGCTGGTGGTGCAGAACGTTGAACACTGCTTTCAGCCATTATTAAGTCTTAACTTTATACATTTTCCCTAATGGTGGGCTAACAATCTACAAGTAAATTCTACATCTCTTTATGCTGTGTGCTTTACTCTATCTAGTTGGGCATCAGATTTGATTATTTATCAAGTGATCTACTGAAAAGAGTTAGGCGTCTTAACTTAAGCTCAGTATTTGTCACATTGTTTACAGACAAATGAGAAGCCAATTTTATTAAAGCTATTTACCAGTAAGCACATTGTTATGCTTACTTTACATTTACAGAAAAAAAATTTGCAATTTCATAACATTCAAGAAGGTATACCACTGAGAGCACTGTGAATGTTCACAATTGCTTTGCATTGTTGTCTTTTTGAGCCACTGGCAAGGTAGTATTCCTTTTTCATTCCAGTAAGCAGTAAGGAACGGTAATAGAAACTGTCAACTGAAAATGTTTGCTTATGAAGTTGGCTTAGTGCATTAACTGTTAATGTGTGGTCTTAAATGTGTGATCTGATCAGTTCTCCAAAGTGTCTTTTTCTCATCACCATACACTTTGTTTGTTATTAAATACAACAAATCATAGAATGTGCAGTTTAGGTGCCATGCATCCCACATCAGGGCCAAATATAACAGTAGGCGCTGTGCCTATGGGCCTACAAAACAATTGGGAGACTACACAAAGTGAAAGCCTACAAAAATATCAACAGAGCAGAGAGAGCTCAAGCACACAACAGCTTGTTTTTGTTTGAACTGTAACAACATCTTTCTGGACTTGAGAACTCTTCAGACTAATAAAAAGCTTACCTCAATACATTGTAATAAAAATACAGCACTTAAAAGCTCTGTATAATGGAGGAACGTTAGTGCCTAGCGCCTAAAGAACACTGGTGCCTAGGGACCAGGAACACTGGTCCTAAGGGCTAAGGAATACTTAAATGCTGAGGGTCTATTGAAAACCGGTGCACAGGGTCTTTTGAACACTGGTGCCTGGCCTGTTGAACACTGGCGCCTAGTGCTGATTGAACACTGGGCCCGAGAAGTCAAATGTATGTTTTAGTTGATGTCTTACAGATGTTTTAAAGACTTTCATGCAAAGGTTCTTGATCAGTGAAATAGCACCACTGAGATATGGGTACACCAAGTAGAACAAGAGCGTGGTAACAGTCAAAACTCATATCATATCTATATTTCTTGTTTGCAGAGTTGGCAGATACATTGGTGCAGTCTGGTCATAACCAGACAGTGGAGATCCCTACTGTTTTTAAGGGTTCTGTTACAATTGATGGTAGCGTGATTTGTCTTGGACTAATTGGAGGCGTTGACTTAAAGTTTATACTGGATGATGCTGTCATATCAGATCCAGCACAGGTAAGGAATGGGAATAAATGTTAAATCCCAAATGAATTCTTGTTATTGACAAATTTTGTCATACAAACTACATGTACCTACAACATTATTTTGAATTACACTACTTTGCTTGCCTGTAGTACTAATCAATACATCAACCAAACTGAATCCAACTCCAAAGAGATTTCACCTGTACAGACTATTCAGCAGGATTACTTCTGGAAACACTTTTGTGAAATAATCGTTTTAACAAAATGTGTTTGTGTGTTCCTACTCGACTTATTGTGTAAAATGTCCAAGATGCCAAGATAAAGATATGGAAGAAAATAAATTGTAAAAACAAACCTAACAATTGTACTCGTTTCAAAACTGGTCTCAATGACAAACAAGAGTTGCTTAGGCCACTTTGTGTTTTCAGTACTTTGTTATTGATATCGTCACTTTATAAAGCTGTTTGGACTGAGTTGACAGCTACTCAACTTCCTTGCTGCAGTCTGAAGAAAGCAAGTTTAAAACTCCTTTATTTAGAATATAGCAATTTTGGCTAGCTCCTCCATAGGCTTGTCGGATAAAATGGTGGCCAATATACTTGAGGGATCCTTTAAGAAATAGCAATGAATAATTTTTAAAGTACTTTGTGGCTGTTTTTTTATTCATAAAAAATAAATTAATATTAACATTTATTGCCAACAGTGTACCTACTGCTTAGGAGTCCTTGACACCCACAGTGGAGGACTTTATTGTCCATCAAGAAAGACTTGAACAACAGGCCATTTCAACATATGTCTTTTCTAAATCCACTATGGGAACATGCACTATATCACTCTCTCATAAATAGCAACATGGCCAAATCATGCACACACACAAAAAAACTACTGCCATCTTAGATCAATTATCACATATCCTGGGTCCATTTAGAGACCAAGGAATGAAGAATGGTCATGTGTCTATTCAGACCATGGAGCACATCAAACAACAGTGCAGCCTTGGGGCTGAATGGACATTCAGACGTTGCTAGCAATTTGAAGAAGATTTGGCTTTTCCCCCTCCTTGTGAACCATGCCTTTCTTGCACAACTTATTAATCCATTTCTCTAATTGCCTTTTAATTGCTTACCTGATTCCATATAAATCGGCCTGTGTAACTTGAGGTTCAGCCAAAAATTCAGCTGCTGATAAGGTATTATCATTTCTGAAGTTAAGTAATCCTATGTTTAACTCAATAAAAACCAAAGTAAGTGCTGTGTTCTTTTACTCTCCATCTTAATTGCAACATATGTTGAGCTTTTTACACATAATGCCAAAGATTGTGTATTTTTTGCAGATTATTTCTGGCGAAAAATATTTTACTGGTGGCTTAAGCACTGAGCGTCTTGAAGTAGAGTGTGATTTGGTATCAGAGGTTGTCAGTGGTTCAGAAACTTTGACCCTTATTCTGGACAACACAGTAATGAAGTCCACAGATCAAGACATTGCAACTGATGTGAGCTTCACAGATGATGTTGTGTTTTTGGAACATATCATCATTAAAGGTAAATGTGTGGTATTATGTGACGATTTGGCATTGCCCATGTTTGTGTGTAACACCTTACACTGAACTCAAAGGGTAATGATGACAATACTTACAACAATAATGATAATAATAACAGACCTCACCATCAGGCCTGGAATTGGTTGAAGAGTGGAAAATTTAGGAAAAAATTGAGGGTTTGAACACTAAGGTGCAAAATTAATCTTTAAGGACAATGGTAATGAAGGCAAGGATAGAGAAAGCAAACGTCTCTCCTATGTGTAGATCGGTAATAAGGCAGAGGAGACCGTACTTCATATTGTCAGTGAATGTAATACGATGGCCTAGAGTAGTACAAATGAAGACATGTCAAGTTGGCCAAGGTGATTCACTGAGATCTGCGTAAGCAGTATGGTGTCCAAGTGCTTGTGAAATTGTATGAACAAGTTGTATAGACCGACTAGGCCAAGTTCTTCTGGGACTTCAGTGTTCAGACTGGTCATTTTACTGAACATAGGTGTCCAGATATAGTCTTAGATAAGACGATGGAGATGTTTCATCTCATAGACATAGCTGTGTCAAGTGGTGTAAAGTGAAGTTTCAACGAAGATGGGAAAAGAACAAGAAATACCAAGACCCGGCCAGGGACATTCATAAGAATTGGCAGTGAAAGTGAAAGTAGTCCCAATGGTGGTTGGAGCACTTGGCACAATTCCAAAGGCATTGAAGAAACATTTATATCAAATAGACACAACTGTGAGGGCTGCTACATGGCCCTGTTTTGGTAAAATGATGTATCTCAAAAAAGCTCACTTCAAGAAAACTGTGTTTAAAGTTGGAATAACTGCCTTTTTATTTTTAACTTTTTGGATGTTGACTTTTTGGCTTAAATTGTGTATGTGAGAGAGATACACCACTTTACCAAATTTTTAGCATTCAAAATAAATATAAGTGTGACATAAACCGTTTTTTTTTTAATTAAAGTTGAAAACTTGTTAATTTTTAGACTGACATAGCCTAGAGAATTTAACTCTAAAACAAAGCATCACCTGATGTAGAGAGTTTCAAAATTGGCAATAGCGCCCTCACTTTATGGAGTAGCTTTATCTCAAAACCATGAAAAACTGACTCACATTGTTTTACCAAAATAGGGCTGTACAGAAGGGGTACTTATTGGAACAATGAGTATCCTGCAAAAGACCCTCAAGATTTAAGGCTACAGGATGTGGCATGGCTCAGTGGTGTAACTAAGGGGGGGTCAGGGGACGCCCCAAATTAATGTCCCCTACAATTTTACTCAAGTTATGGTGCTGGCCCAACTCGAGGAGTTACCCGCACTAAGGAAAATGTGATCTTTCTTTTGCATGCTGTAAAGAAATAATAATAATAATATTGAACGATTTGATTGAAAACAGGTGAGGGTTGTTAATGAATTTATGAAACAAAGCAAGTACACCTCCAAAGGATACAACGGGGAGGTGTGACATTAGGCATCACACTTAACCTACGGGCCAAAGGTCCCAGTTGCCGGAAGGACAAGCCAAGGATGGTCTTTCTAATGAGACATTTTAGACTTGTATCTAAAGTCAGACCTTTGTATTCCTGGTGCCAAAAAAGTAGTTATTTTCTTAAGAAACATAGAAATGTTGTTCTTTGATCTACTTCTCTACTAAAAAAAAGTTGAAATGGCATTATAACCGTGTCTCCTAAAATTTGGATGCGAGTTTCAGACCTTTTTTCCACCAAAGACTCTCGCCCCTGTTAAGGACACAAATGCCTTCAGAAAGACCAATATTATATAAAAGAAAATAGGTGCATATATATTAGCCATATCTTTAAAAAAATGTCATAACAACATTTACACTTTTAACTTATTTAGGCATATCAACATTTTAGTGGGTCATTCTTTGTATGCATTATACTCAACTGTCTTTTTTAATTTTTGATTTTAATGTGAAAAGATATATGTGTCGCAAGTTAATTGTAACAAGTTTGTTCATTTGCGGTTTACAGGTTTTTTCTTTTGAACTGTCTGTAATTGAACACTGTCCTAATTCAAATGTTTCCTTTTATTTTTTGAGATGGACATATTGATGATGGTGGTTGGGAAATTTAATGTAATCAGTGTATTTATCTACTACTAGGTTCAACAGATGGAATAGATTTATCTTCTGATGCTGTTTTAAAACACAGCAATCAAGACCTGACTGCTGAGAACACATTTACAAATGGATTTCATGTTGAGGGCAATTTAACAGCAACTGGTCTGATCGACACTGTGAATGTGGGTGTTCTGGTAATGAGTGTGGTTCTCACAGATAGTTACCAAGTCATTGAGGGAGCTTGGCAATTCCAAAACGACATTATTGTGTATGGTGAGAAAATATCTCCAATTTTAAAACTAGCGATCACATCTATTTTATTGGGTGTTTGAACCAGAGAATGATTGAATAATATTAGTATAGAAACTTCTACACAGTGTATTATAGCACCCTGTAAAGGTTTATGAGGTTGTGTAGTGCAATCTACAGTCAACCATAGAAACACAGGGCAAACCCCCTCCCATTTAGCAGTAATAAATAGCTTTTTGCCCGATCTAAAGAACAAAACAATTATGATTTGAAGTGTCTTTGCCCTCCTTGCCCCCCCCCCCCCAGTGGGATGTATGTTTACGCAACTGCATGTTTGTAAGAACTAATGAAGAAGCATTGTTGTGGCATCTTTTGAAATGATCATGAACTGTCAAAAACATATGGGTTTGTTTTTTTTAAGGTTTAACAGAAAAGGCATCCCATTATGTGTGTGTGTGTGTGTATTTCTCAATGTAGGTGACATAAATCTACCAGGAACTGTGAATGGCATTGATATAAATGAAACTCTAGTGACATTAACTGGATCTCATGAGATCACTAGTGCCAAAACCTTCGCCAATGATGTCTACATCGAGGGGGATCTGCTCGTTGCAACTGTCAATCATATTAATCTTGTTCTTTTTGAACAGGACATTGTTCATTTGCTTGGGAATTACACCATTACTGCTAATAAGGTAAAAAATATATAATTTCTGTGTGACAACTTTATAGTTAAAACTAAAACATCAAGTAATAAACTTAAAACTAAAATAGTTAATGCCATTATTTGTCATCACTACTAAAACCTTGTGTGTGTGTGTGTGTTAGTATATGCCTGCAGTAATGGCTGTTACCTTAGAGCAGGTTATTTTATAGGAAAAGTTTACTGTTGATCATGTTCTGCTGGCTGGTATTGGTGATTGGGTTTAAGGAACAGGTGTCCAGGTTCAGATTATCGCATCTGGTCAGACTGTATCAGTACTGTAGTCGAGTCCCTGTTGTCCTCCCCACTGAGTCCGAGTCCATTTTGGTCCTTAGTCTCAAACCCTCATGTCTATGTAAAGTTAGTCCTCTTGGCAAGTCATTGCGTCACATGCGTTCATACCTGCTGCACGCCCAGAACAGTTTGTTACTTCCAGCTCATTTGTTTTTGTGTGTAGTCACCAAAATTTTATCACTCAAAGGCATTTCTTATGAATCAAAATTTTATTTCTGAGGAAACTAGCTCACTCCTATGGGCTTCTGGTAATCAGCTGAGCCATTTTTTGTAAAGTAGGCGTGGCTTACAATGGAATTATGTCGGAACACCTAGAACAGGGTTGCGATAATGGTAACCTTCGAAGGTTACCTCCCGCTGACACTCGTATGGAAAATTTGGCCATTCCGATCCATTTCTGTCAGACTTGTGACCAGATTTGCTCGCATTTGGACCATTTAAATAAGTCAAAACACATACTTTGAAGACATTGATCTCCATTGTGTAATGAATCAATTAACATGCAAATTAATAGTTCACGGCCTTGACATTTCCATCCTAGCAGAGTCATTCTCCAGAAATACTCTGCTAGTGTCAAAACGTCAGGCCATTAACTGTTTTTTTTTTGCATTTAAACATTTGGTTGGTGAATAGTTTCAACAGCGTTACACTTAAAACATCCAGTGGGAAAAAAGAAGATAACAAAATGAGAACAAACACACAAATCTGACTGACTTTTTCAAAATCCGTATGTGTCAACATGTCATTTTGAGTGTCGATCATTTAAGGACTGTATACAACCAATCACGGAGGTAGAAAATCTCCATGGATCAATCAACGTAAACCAATGAAAACGAACACAGCGAGCCAGCTATACCTAGCCTGCCATTTAAAATTTGAGATTGAGCATTATTGGTCGTGCAAAACGCTATTCGGAAGGTTAATCAAGAAGAGGGCAGATGACAAAAAAACACCATCACAGAGTTGAACAAGACTATAAACCTGACATACACAATTGAAACAAAACAGGGTCCGTGGTTGACATGCAAAGGCCACAGCCATTGCATCAATGGAAACAATAGTTTTGTCATCATTGACGGCACAAAGGTAGCTAAAGTTGTGTGATTTTAGCCTTTTTTTTATGGTCTTGAGCTGAGTCCCATGGGTCGAGACTGAATCCGAGTCAGAGTTACGGTGCTCTGAGACCGAGTCTGAGTCCACAAAAAATGAACTCCAAGACTGGTCTCAAGTCTTCCAGCACTGGACTGTATCACTTGGTATTTTGCACTGCTGTCCTTTCTGGTCGGACGGAAATCAACCAAGACTGGATCCCCATTGACACTGGAGTTGGAATTTACAAGAAGTGAACTGGGTCTTGAAGAGTTTAAAAATCTATGGACATACGACATTTACAGGTTTCCAACTGCCGATCACAAATAATACAATAAATTCCTTGCAATTGCACACGAGTGTCAATTATTGTTCAAGAAAACTTCCACGGGCAGACACGGGAACATTCTAGGTCCTTGTAAGGTAAACATTGTGCACATTGGATATTCAAAATCATGGTCAGAAACAAAACATGTGGGCATGTCCAAGTGCCAAAAGTATCAAGATGTTCATTTTGATTCAGATGTCTGTTTCAAACTGAAGATAACTGGCATAGGGTGTCATGGCCTCTGGTTTAGAGCATTGAATTCAACTTCTGGTGGTTAAGTCCTCGTAGTGTGGGTTCGACTCCTGGTCATGACACTTGTATCCTTGAGCAAGACGCTTTATTATAATTGCTTCTCTTCACCCAGGGGTTTAAATGGGTAACTGCAAGGGAATAGAGGTTGACATTATGTATGAAAAAGTCTTTGAAGCACCGTGGCAGCTCTGTATACTTCCCTGGTAGCACAGAAAGATTAATAAAGGAATGTTATTGGCCCAATGGCCAGGGCATAAAGTAAAGCACATTGATACGTTATTTTAAAATGCTCTATATAAGAACTAGTTGTTCTTTTTATTATTATAAAAATAAAAAAAACTTTAAACAAAGTTATGCAGAAGCCCAGTTGAACACCCTGAATCTCCTTTTAATTTGTGTGTTTTATGTTGATCAAAATGATTGAGAAATGCTCCTCTCCACTTGATTTGAAACATTATCACAGAAAATACTTCATAATGGATTTTTTATTTCTAAATTAGTAGATGGGCTGCTCTCTCAGCTTTGTACCATGATTAAGTATTAATGTTTTTACTGAAATGAAATAAGTGATAAATTAATGAGTATTTACTGGAATTAAAAAAGAAAAATAAATAAATAGAGAAAAAAGGGAAAAGTATTCTACAATACCAATGGGAGGTTGTCATTGTTATTACAGTACTGTAGATTATGACAAAATGTGGTGCTGGTGATTACAATTGAATGCTTGTAAGTTTAAGAGTTGGTGGAATTCACTGCAGTTCTTACAGTTTAGGCACATATTCAATAATTAAAATTAAAGATTCTGTGTACACATTGCTACTTACATTAACACATTTATATCTCATGTACAACGTGTTTTTCTGTTTGAATGAAGATATTCTCCGACGAAGTGATGGTTCTCAATGATACTACGGTATTGGGATTAGTAGATGGCATAGATGTTCAACAGATGTACCATGACCACCAAACCATTGCATACTGGCTGTACTGGCAGATATCTTACCTTAATGACACTTTGCGAGAAATGTGCCAATCTATTAACAGTCTGCAGTTTGCTGTCATGGGTAGGCACTTGCATCCTTGTTCTCTTCATATAATTTTTTAACCAAAACACATGTATATCTCGGTAAATTACTTTCCAAAGATTGTCATGTTCAATGTTAATCCTGTCTGATCGGACACCTGTAGTTGTCTGTTTGTCATCTGTCTTCTCTTGTATCAAGACAATTTATAAATTAATTTAAGATTTTGCCCATCTGTTTACTTACCATTAACAAATACCTGGGAGAGTTTATGCACTCTGATTGGTTGAAGAAGTGTCACATAGGGGTGTATTAACATGTCGTATAAAGACCAGCTCTGTGAACAAGTGAATACATGGCCCCTAACAAGCGTATTGTGTAAAAGTTCTGTATGCACTTAAATGCATGTTGTACAGGACACTCGAATCAACCAATTTCTTTGTGCATATTATTATATACGTACATATTTGTTTATTTTGGCAAGAGATTTTGGTGCTGCGTGCATGCACGTACAATGTATAAATTTAAGGTAGCTGGTCGGCACATGAAATCAACATAATGCTAAGCATAAAGCCAAGCACTAACCAAAATATTTCCATATATGGTATTAATTCTTTTCAGAACTCATACATGAAGGTGGCTCGCAAATTTTGAACGGCCTAAGGGCCCTGGAACATGAGTAACACACATTTCATTATTTAAAACTTGTCTGTTTAAATTACATGTGTATATACATAAATATTTTTGCATCAGGGCAAGCAGTACGACTGAGCTTCTTTGAGGAAGAGTTTCAACTGGACAACTCTCTAGCAACTTTCCAGTTTGACAGCCTTCACACAGATGGTGGTCTACTGATAGCATTTACAGAGAGCAGTGAAGCTGATGTAGACTTTTGTATTGGAACAACATTGTATTTATGTCCAGATGATGAACATAAGTGCTATCAGGTTTATGATGAGCCTTTCACTGCAGCTTCAAGTGCTGAACTGTTTCAGTTTGAAAGTGATGTATTCATAGCATTGGCTGTCAGCGACCAGGTAATGATAAGCTTTACACAATGTACAATACAAGTGATATGTTTTATACAACCTTCATATTTTTTAAGGGCGCAACAGGGTGTCAGAAAAAAAGGTTAACGATAAAGAATGGAAAATATGTCCAAGCTTTGTACATATTGACCGTTATTGTGGTAAGAAACTTGCAAATGATGTGCAATGGTACAATTGCTCACCCGGGTCTGTTACGCCTCCTACTCAATTTGGTAAACCTTTATTTAAACATAAATTTATATTCTAAACAAACAATTGGAATTGCTTGTTTGAACAAAAGTTCCAATGGAACACACACTTGAGTCCTATCAGAGCACAGGGAAGTGGTTTTGAAAGGACTGGCATGTAGGCCTACAGGGTTAAGATTGTAATATTGACTGCCATAGATATTTATTTATTTATTTATTTTTTTTACTACAGTTTGTCAAATAATTATAAATATTTTATTGCATGTGAAGGATCTCAAAGTAATTTACCTTTTGGCTTTCGACTGTCTGTCTGTATGAATGTTATGGATCTTCTCTCTGAATTCTGCATTAAACCTTACAAATTTGCACAGATTGCTATAGATATTGTTTTTCATTTTGTGAAAACCTACAAGATAGTACTTTGGAAAAGTTGTATGATATCATAAAAATTGTATAATACAATTATCTATTTTGTTTAATTTCTGATTATGTGGGAATGTTGGTAAATTTTCCCACCACTTTAGTACAAGTTTTTGGAAGGTCAGCATAATTACCAAACATTGCTAAATTTATATCAATTTTGTCCCCATTAAATTTAATATTGAACTTAAACTCCTAAAGAACAAAACATAACAGACAGTGCTTGTTAATATTTGAGACTTAATTTTTATTTTGATCTTGTACCTGTTGGCATTGCAAAAGCTTGCCGGCACTATGGTAGAAAAATGGCATTGCGATCGTCTTTTTCCAAACCCCTGGTAGAAGCCACATTTCAAGCTGTATGAACAACAGTCATAAGTAGGATCTCATCTCTGCAACCAACAGTCTGTGTAATCCAAAATGCTGCATATACTTGGTGGGGATGTATTTGGTGTGTCATGGTGGAGTGGATAAGAGCACGGAACTCAAGCTCTGGTGTTTCTGATCAGTGTGGGTTCGAGTCCCGGTCATGACACTTGTGTCCTTAAGCGAGACACTTAACCATGATTGTTGCGTCCTTTGGACGGGACGTAAAGCCGTAGGTCCCTTGGGCTGTGTAAAGCGCGTAAACGAACCCAGTGCACTTATCGAAAAGAGAAGGGGTCTGCCCCGGTGTTCCTGGTTTGATTGGCAGCATATTGCGCCACAGCACCTTGTAAACCATTACATGGTGCTATGTAAAAGGAGTGGGTCTCCTACTTCAAACGTAGCCCCACATCTTGCAGGAAAACACTAAATGTTGAAGCGCCTTGAGTGTCACTGAGTGACAGATATGAGGGCTATATAAGAAGCCACTGTTATTATTATTTTTATTTGCCCAATTAATATACGTGCAGTTTGTGATCCTTTGTAGATGTCATACGGTAATTGACTTTAACTGTTGGTTAAACGTTGTTTATTAGCACTGGTAGACTTTGGAAGTCAAACCATTGTATGGCGATTGTTGGTGAGATTTCTTAATCAAAAACATCTTTCCTGAGCAGGCCAGTTAGTTACAAAATCTGTCATCTTCATATTTAAAAGTTTTTGTGTTTTTTTTCTATTTTTGTTTCCAGAATTTTAATGGTAATGTGGCAAATATTGTCTCCTTCAATACTTTCAGCCAAAATGGGTAATTACCATGTTGAGGATATTGTATCACTGATTTTGGAGCTTACTACAATCACAAATTTGTTTCAAACATTTTGACAGAGCACATTCTGTACTGGCATCTTATCTACGGCTGATGAAGTTAAAATCTTGAAGATGAGCAGTGAATCTTATGAAGTGCGGTTACCAGCTCAGCATGCTATGGATACAGCCATGTTTGTCATCAATGGAACTTTCTTTATCGCTGTAGCCAACTTGTACGATCCAACTACAGGTACAACTTAATCCAAATGATTTTTATATGCAATAAAGTCATCCTATTCTTGATTTTGGTTTTTTGTTTTTTGTTCTAGTTTTTTTTTCTTTCTTTTTTTCTTTTTAATTTTCTATGGTTATTTCAAACGCAGGAAATAAGGACATTCCATCAGCTGTATTTGAATACAATCCTCAAACAGGGAATTTTAGTGAATTGCAATTGATCTCAACCATTGGAGCCACATCTGTTACATACCTGGAACTTGCAGGCAGCAGCTGGTTGGGATTTGCTTGCAGTCATGGAACAACCTACTCGCTTATACTCATATGGAATGCTACTGTTCGTAAGGTACATAGTATTACATTTTGCCAACTGCTTGGAAATGAACACAATGTTGCTTGTGATAACCGCGCAATGATGTCGGGCACAGTAAAACAGTTTTTAAAAAGGGATCATAATTGGCACACAAATATCAGTAAACTTTGCCCCTTCACTCCTTCAAATGATTTGAATTGTACCTTTTAATTTCCCTTTTTTGTTTTTCTGCATGCTTGATTGTTTTATATTTATCAACACACCTTTTCTTCTTTTAATTTTGTCTCTGTAGTTTGTCTTGGAAACATCTATACTAACAGAAACAGCTTCTGATGTTTTGGGAATTGTAATTGAGGAAGTTCCTCTCATGGTCTTTGCTAGTGAGAAAGTGTCAACCAGACATGGCACAGTAGACTTGAACCAACCAATATCAGTGTACGAATACTCCATTTTATTGGGATGGACATTAAAACAAAACATTGATGCAGTTGGAATTATACAGTTGGAAGCATTTCTAATTGATGGTAAGTTTGAGAAATTGACATTTATTTCTTTAAAAAGTTATATGACAAAACAAACTAACAACATTATAAAATGAAGTACCAAGAGCAAAACTGATCGATTTAACTTTGAAGTTTATGCAAGGTTTGATACAAGGAAAGAGATAGAAACAAAGAAAAAAACTCTGCAGTCAGACAAAACAAAAAACCCAAAGATGCAAACTCAACATGCTCTGCCATGTTTTGTTATACATGCCCCTTTCCACGAATGTCCTCCCATATCTTGGTGCTTAAAAACATGAACGTGTGAACTTATAATAAAACTGCAAATTTGAGATGCTAATAGAACCAGGGCCAGTGGTAAGAGAAGATCACAATACTAGCCAGCTTTGCCACCCTTTGCCACCCAGTCTTGGTCTTTGCATTGTGGTGTCTGTTGGTGAAGAAACTTTGTTTTTCACATGTTAAGTGAAAAACCTCAAAGGTCTTGATGGGAAAATTTGTTCCTTTTAGTTATAATTATTAACTGGATCTTCATTCAGTCTCTCTCATCCTCGAACTAAGGTCACGAAGCAGATTTATGGTTGGTGGAAGAGGTTCGTTTCGAAGGTTTGATTATAACGTATTTTATCAACTAAATAATCAAATGCTTTATACTCGGCATAATAAATGTCATTCCGGGAATCCGGGTGCACGTTTGCATGCACAAACTGGGGGGGGGGGGTTTGGAGCTAGTCTATTTTAATTTATAGATAACTTATTGGTAACTATAGCTCTCATTGGTGTTAACGGGGTGAGCATTGTTTGGTACCTAGTGAACGGCTGTGTTTGCTGTGAAGCTATCTATATGGATCGAGGGGATCCACCTGTGGTGTTGACAACCAATCGGCATGAGGCTTATGCTACAGTTGGATTTTGATTGGTTAAATGAGTTGACCAATCAGGGATGGGTTTTAACTATTAACCAATGGGAGGTAGTTTCATTGCGGTTGTTTTTCGGGTAGAAGGTTGGTTGTAGCATCACTTTGGTACAGCTTTTTGTTGGAAAAACAATAATTATTTGTGCACTTAGTTGCTTTTACGCTGGTTTGTTTTTGTCAGATTTTTGTGTAGTAAAAAGAGAGGTTTTTGTTGGTCAACTGATTTGCGGATACTTTGGATGCTATTTTTGCCTGCTAAATTTTTTTTTTCTATTTGGCTATGAAATTTAGATCCCACTCCCACATAATTCTTCATCAGATCACCGGGTTAACACAAAATGAACGAGGTGCCATTTTTTTGAATGAGAGTGCATCCAGGAGAAAAAACATTTGTCAGGACTCCTGGAGAATGTGATTGTGATAGCTAGGTGGCATTCAGTGCATATTGAAAGCAACAGTTCACCGTTTGAATGACAGTTTGTTTTCATGGCCAAATTTCCCCAAACTGAGTAACATGTCTTGAAGTCTCCTCCTTGAGTAATTTGTCAGTCCTTAGAATAGAGCTGACAGCTTTGTTCAGATCTGAGTAGAAGTGGACTTTTTCTAAATTGGGACAATCCATTGTGGGGGCATAATACCGATAGCAGAGTGACAGAGGACGTCTTTCTAATTGGTAGGAACATTGAGGTTAGCTTGTCTGAGATGCTAGCTGGCTGTTCTGGCATACGATCTTTGATCTGGTTAGCAACTTTTGGTGGTTTTTTTAAATATTTTTTTATGCAAGTGCTTTCTGCGTCCTATAAAACAATCCACCCGATCATCCCAGTTAACTTAATATAAGTAAAACTCTACCACCGTTGAACCTAATAAAGTCAAGGTAAACTTTGATCTTCAATTGTTTCAGAAATAACTCTGTCAATTAAGTGCTTTCATAAAATTATCTCATAAGTTTTTTACTTATTCTTATTGTCAGAGATTACTTACATACTGGGTGTGAGCAGTGTTGGATCCATTGACATCTTTAAATGGTCTGGAGTTAGTCAATTTGAGTTCTTTAAGTCTGTAACACTTGAGGGCGTGGCCACTGTGCATCCATTTATTCATTGGGGAGAGCTACACATGGCTGTCGCTAGACCAGCTTTTCACAGGATTGTAACAGAGGATACAAGATCATTTGTGAAGGCAGTAGTAAGAGGTAAGTTTTGTATCTAATGCATGTATATTCAAATTATTTGCCTTTTAGACAGCACAACCATCTGTCCTTCATTCAAACACAAAAACTAAAACAAAGTGATCACAGAAAAACGATAACAATGTGGAAAGGGGTTCTTAGTCTAAACTGAGGCTCACGTAAACATTGAAAAAATAATAATAAAGCAAAAAGGCAAAGTTTTTTGTTTTTGTTTCAATGAATCTAAATAAAAAATGAACTCGGGTCAGATTCTTTACTTTCAAGCACCAATTAACAACACTGACAAAAGTAACCTCCTTTTTTTTCTTCAACCCTGTCTGAATTCTTGAGAGCAAAGGAAAACTTAGTGTTGCTGTTTCTTAATTGTGTTTCCCTATCTTAGACTGAAATACGTACCAAAAGAAAATGTATTTGTTACTGATTGTTTTCTTATAAATTTTACTGGGTAACTGTACCCCGGAGTAAAGAAACTTAGCATTTTAGAAAGTTGTTTTGTAATCGGAGATTTGCATGCTGCTGAAATTTGTTAAACACACGCTTAAGCAATGGCTTTGTTCAAGTTAGTAAACCAACATTTCATTGGTCTAAAGTTCAACTCAATAATGATGTGAGTAAAGCTTGTCCAATCAAATATTTGTTATGGCACTTAGTTGGTAAGGATGTACACTTCAAAATCATTTTTGGACTGACGTTGGTTGCTGAAATAAGTTCATTCAGGTAGACTTCAGGAAGTTTTCCATACAAAATTGATCCAGACTGGACATATAAACCCTCAAAATGTTTTCAAAATTAAAAATAAGTACAAGTAAGACAACACGAAAAAGTAGATATTTACGATTATTTTATACACTGTTTTTGATTAGTTTGTTTTAAAAAAATGTCAAGAGATTTGATCACATTTATACACCAGACTGAGGACATTTATACACATAGGGCCTAACGCAGGTGGCACGCGCCCACATGAGCCATTTTACATGACAAGTTCTAATGTACTTGTTGGCTGGAGCATTGTCATTCATTATACATTGTCCTTTCTGTAGATTACACAAACTCCCAACATGCAAAGTTTCACCCTTTCTATAAATTACGCTATACATTTTAAAGGAGGTTTATTTCTTGCACATCTAAAAAAAATAGTAATAAAAAAATAGCAATATTTTTTGGTTTTACCCTTACACTCAGTACATTCTCAAGTCTTGTGAAAAAAATCCACAGGCGAATCACTCGGGTAAGGGTAAAACCAAGTTATATTATTTGTTCCCGATGCAAAAGTTAACATAAAAAGTAACAAACAGTGCACCATAAATTGTTTTCTTTGGAAATTCATCATGGGAAAAGATGTCATCCTGCAGAAAGCTTGAGTTAGTTGAAAAAAAACCAAAACCCACATTTAATGCAATTTTAATTTGCAAGTTTGAGTCGACTATGGACAATTTAGCATAATGAGCATTTTTATGATTTTTTTGTGGGTGTATAAGAAATAGTTATACTTAATACATCCGGCTTAGAAACACTTTTCTCAGCTTGAAACTCAAGTTTCTGCATGCATTACAGAATGTCCTCTGCATTCTTTGAAAAAAGGCTTCTCCTAGGCACACTGTAGGTCAAGGCTATGCTGTAAGTTCATGCTCACTCTGAAACTTATTTGATAAATAGGTGGAATTCACTGCAAATATTTGTTTTTCTCATTGTACAGGTCAAAACCAAAACACACATTTGGAGACACTCTGAAGATGTTGACAACTTAACCATTGAAGAATCTTATGCATGTAAGCCCTTGTTTAAAAAAAGACAACACTTGTATTGATTGCGTAACACATTAAAGCGCCTTTGAAATCTAGTGTCCCAACACGCTATGGCTATGAACGCTGAATGCGCTATAGCCAACTAGTCTTAAACAGCACCAGCTATGTATTTATCAGCCAGTTAATAAGAGGTAAATATGGTCAAGTGATCGCCTTTTAACCAATAGGACTGCCAAACTGTCTGGGGGTATTTATAAATGTTTAATATTAATCTGGCAGGTTTCTTTTTGTGGGGGGCTACTAAAAACAAAAATTTTGAGTTTTCAGTACCATTGAATGTTGTTAAACTATTGAAAGATTAGAGTAAGTGACGTAAAAACAAAACGTTACCACTCAGACCCTTCAACCCATCTCCCTCAAAGTCCTGTGAAGTCGCATGAACTCCCAGGACTTTTACAAAAGAAATTGATCCTTTCAAATTAGGGGAAAACATTATAAACAAAAACCAAGCAAGTGTGTTCCCAGAATCATGTCTTAACAGCAATCTAAAACCAA
>CM021528.1:16183288-16206506 GCA_010994315.2 Pisaster ochraceus
CATGTAAGGCTTTAAAAACGTATGAGGCGTTACGTGTGTAGTTCTTAATTAGGGCGGGGGGTACATGTATGTAGTAGAAGGGCAAAGAGGAACAGGTGTTGGTAGGGGTGGGGTTTGGATAGGAGGGTGTGAGGAAGAGAGAGACTGCCCATTTAAATTTAAGCTGAAATGCATCGTGGAGCGGGATAGCTGCACTTCAAGAGAAGCACAAGATTGAAATTCACTGGAATTTCTTCTGCACCTCCCATGGCAAAGGTCCTGTGGATGGCATTGGAGGGGCAGTGAAACATCACGTGTGAAATGGTCCACTCAAAATGATTGTATCTTCTATACAAAGGACAAAATGATTTAGAAGCTAGATGTGCCAGAAAATGTCAACAATCGCGGGCATTTAAAATTTTCTTTAAGATCAGCATCCATGACCAAGAGTCAAGACAATGAACTCATTCAACATCCTTTCTATTGTTTTGTTTTCTTTGGTATCTAATGTAAGAGAGAAATTCACTTAGTTTATTGTGATTTTCAAGTACTGCATGGCTTATGAATGTAAAGAAAAAAGTTTGAATGTTAAAGACATAAACATTTTGTATTTATGTGACCCAGGTTAATGATATGGCGAGGTAATGGCTTTTTATACCTTTTTTGCAATTATATTACAAAATATTACTTTATTCCATTGTTTTTTGCTTAATTGATTTGGATATGTTGTACATGTAGTATTGCAAATTAGTTACTAATATAGACCAGAATAGAGCTGTGAGTGTAAGTACATACAGGGGTAGGGTGTATAACATTAGTCAGGGACAAAGTGTAACGTAACTAACTGTAACGTAACTAACCATGATTTTTGGCCAGTGCTTGGAACTGATCAGAGTTATTTCATTTTTTTCCCCTATCAAAACACTTGCTAGTACCCTTGTAATTATAGAAATACATGTAGTAAAGTTTGTTTCAGCTATATCCTGTTTGAGGAAACTTTTTGTTCAAAGACATGTAATTTTTTTCCATGTCCCTTTTTTGTAACGTAACTAACCAAAATTAAACTGATCATAACAACTGAATAAACGTGTCTACAAGTTTGTAATTTTTTTGTATAATAGGTCTAGGCAAGATGTAGCTATGGTACAAAACTGGAGACTTGATAGGCTTTCATATTCATATTGGAGACTGCAGAGATGTGCTAAGCAGCTAAAAGTGTAACGAAACTAACCATGGAATTGCCCTTATAATGTTTATATAGTGTGTGATGTAAAAGCTTTACAGTTATGTTGTGAGAAGGAAACAAAATAAGTGATCCTAACTAGGAAAACGAATGCAGCCTCATTTGGGTTCTTTCAGCTTGTTGATGGTCCCATTTGATTAGCTGTGATGTAGACTTAAGGCTGAGATAGTTACTTCACACTACAGACAAAAAGTGTGGAATATACAAACCATTTAGGGTTTAATAATGTCATTTTCAAATTTCCTCTGAAAGAGTACCCAATTTTAACAAGGTTAGACACTTGTCGTTATCGTTCCACGCTCATAACTCTATATATTAGAAACTAAGATCAGCACAAAGCTGAATTTGACCTTGAAACCACTGTTTCATTAAAAGACCCTTGTATAGCAAATTCATATTCATGTATTCATAGTTTACTGTGAATGAGAAGTGTTGTTAACTAAATTAACTTTCAGTTTTGTGGTATTGTTTACTACCTGTAGATAATGTTTGAGACCTTCAACACCCCTGCAATGTATGTTGGTATTCAAGCTGTGTTGTCACTCTATGCATCAGGACGTACCACTGGTATTGTCTTGGATTCTGGTGATGGTGTATCACATACTGTACCTATCTATGAGGGATATGCATTACCTCATGCTATATTGAGACTGGATCTTGCTGGGAGAGACCTCACAGATTACTTGATGAAGATCTTAACTGAACGTGGCTACTCCTTCACAACAACAGGTGTGTCACTGGTCATATTTGTCATACCATAATTTAGATTCTAATAATTATGGCCCTGCATTTAACTCTTTAGCACGCACACCACCCACAGCCGCCCTGCCTGTTACTCTGCTTACCGCCTGCAACCGGCCTCAAAGTTTGACAAGTTGTATTTCGAGTTATAAACATGGGATTAAAACGCAGCAAACAGCCTTAGATAGAGTGCGATCTCAAGATTACAGTAGTCTTAACATAGTACATGGTCGCTATAAGAAAATTTACGATGTCCACCTAAAAAGGTTCAAAGATCGAATGTCCTATCACCAACGCATGGGAGGCACAACGAATAGCTGATTTTCCTCTGTATGGTGTGGACCGTATTGTAAGTACCCAAATCATGCGCACAATGTACACAGTAATGCTGACCTTCCACTTGTTTTGCGATAATCTTATTGGTGTTTTTACACACGGAATACTGTGATTTGAGAGAGTTTTACAATGGGTTTTAGGTACAGAAGTTACCTGTTGGTAACAGAGGCATTCTTTTTCATTTCCAAAGGTATGTTATGATTATTGTTAATCAGGTTTGTTTTCCTTTGAGATGACAGTACAGTTGAGAAAACTTCTGTGCACAACTTTCCACGTAACAAACAAAATTTATGTTGGTCTCTCTTGTGTTTCCAACCTCAAAGCTTTAATTTGGTAACGCAAAGAAAAAAAACTGTGAAAATCATTCAAAAGATAGTTTCATCCTCTAAAAAATAGAATCAACTTGTAACACAAGAAATAACCACAACGAAAGTTATATGAGGATTTCTAGGTATGGCCAAAAATCGTGTGAAATTCCATGGTGCGATTAGGTAATAAAATGATGCGTTGTGTAACATTGCGTGAGTGCTAAAGGGTTAATATCAGAAATAGCAGGAAGGTCATCAAAGCAGTTTACATGTCAAGATGTAAATATTGTCTTGACCTAAATTTTGATAAACCATTTTCACAACTGTCATCCAATGTCGAAGATATTGATTTTTTTTTAACAGATGAAAAAAAAAAAGAACTTGTCAAAAATGTGATGTTTGGTCTCTAGAAGTCACTGACTGCAGCTTTGTTTATTTATTTATTTTACATTTTTATTTGTAGTAAAGGATAATTGACTGTCCAAAAACGCTTAAAGAGCAGAAAGACTTATGAAAAAAGACCAAGTTTACCTCTTTCACAAAGTAGGTAAAACCTGACCATCAATCACAGGCCTATACGTTAAGCCTAGTGCCATCTGAATACACTGATTTGACTCATAAACAATAAGTTCTAGTTTATGTACAAAATGTTGTATTCCTGACATGAAATTTAAAAAATGCACCTTGCATAACTTTCGAAACATTGAACTGAGAGGAGCAAGCACGGATTTGAAAACTCAATCTAATAAACATCTGTTTTTTCTTTTATTTTGCAGCCGAGAGGGAAATTGTGCGTGATATTAAGGAAAAGCTGTGTTATGTTGCTTTAGACTTTGAGCAAGAAATGGCTACATCAGCATCTAGTTCTGCTCTTGAAAAGAGTTATGAGCTCCCAGATGGACAAGTAATCACCATCGGTAATGAGAGATTCAGATGCCCAGAAACAATGTTTCAACCAGCATTCCTTGGTAATATTTAAACTTCATTAGAATGACTTTGATCATTATATTATACAACTTTGTAAAAAAAATAATAAGCATTTACTGCTACTATTAAGTTTCATTGTTGTTGGAAACATTACTAGTTCCCTTGTTGGTCTATTAAAACAACTCTGTTGTTGATTGTAATTTTCTCTGGGGAAAAATATTTTGTAAGGTCTTGCCAGCACACACATACTAACTTCTGAAAGCAAAGCCAAATTCATGTAAACTTACCGGTAATGCAACACATTGGTGGCAATCTCTCTGCAAATCTTCATTGTAGTTAGTAATTTGCATTGCCTATTTGTCAACTTACTTTTCCCTACCATGGGTGACTTCAGTGGACAGGACATATACCATCCCTTCCTAATAACATAAGTGCAACTTTAGTCACCAAAGACAAAAGGAAAAACAAACACAAACTGAGAGCAAATTCCTCTAGCTGTTGTTAACATTTCTAAAGCTTTAGTTTTGTCCATGTTCACCACCCATAGCCAAGCTTACAATTAAGGGAAACAAAGATCTGCTCTTTCAAGTGATAGTAGAAAAAACATACAGGTTACTTTGAATGCTATTCTCTCAATATTGAGTTGAAAGGTTCCAAATGGGAAAAGACCTATAGGGAGCTGTATGCTTGTGTGCACAGCATGTTGCTAGCCTGTGTTTATTGAATGATCTCATTGGAAAGGGAATTGAATGAGTTAAATTGAGTATCAATATCTTTTATTACAGGAATGGAGGCATGTGGCTTGCATGAGACTTGCTACAACAGCATTATGAAGTGTGATGTAGACATCCGTAAAGATCTCTATGCCAATGTTGTATTATCTGGTGGGTCTACAATGTATCCAGGCATAGCCGATAGAATGCAGAAAGATATTACTGGTCTGGCACCAAGCACCATGAAGATCAAGATTATTGCTCCTCCCGAGAGAAAATACTCAGTATGGATAGGTGGATCTATTCTGGCATCACTCTCCACCTTTCAACAAATGTGGATCAGTAAGCAGGAATATGATGAGTCTGGTCCAGGCATTGTTCATCGTAAATGCTTTTAAAGATTCTGTGAAAATGTCCAAAAAAGTTCCCAAGTTAAAACATTTGTTGTTGCACACTTTTCGAAATCCTGGGTGTTCTTCCAAGGTAACTGTTTTTGCCTGATTAATATAACTTTATTGATTTTGTCCACAGATTGCAGCTTCAACACCCCCCACACACACACACACATACACAATGTTCTCTCATTATCACTCAGCCAGCTAGTATTTCTCTCATCACTGGCATCACTGGTAACAAGGCCAGTTATCAACTCTTAAAAAGACTACCAAACAAACAAAACAGAAAAGTTATTCTGTAGTTTTAAAAAGATGGTTGATGAAAGGAAAGCCTTCAACACTACCAATAAAGATCTTCATCCAACAGATGGATGAAGTTGGCCAGAAATGAATTCTTCTTCTAAAAACAGAACTCTCAGCATGTAAATCATTTGCATATCTCACTTCAAATTAGCCAATTATCTTATTTTTATTTAGGACCTTGAGCCACTATTTATAAATTAAAATTAATCCTTTATACAAGCAACCACAGAAAAAGGTCCTCGTGAAGAGGCATAAGATATGAAGTTTCTTTATTATAGGTTTTCTTGGCCAATTTCACAGTTTTCACTTAATTTAATGCCTGGATCATTCATCAGTTTAGATTAAAATTCATAGATCCTGCAGATCATCAATCAATAATAAAAAAGACTCATTCATTTTTACGATCTCAGCATTCTAAGTCTTAAAAGATGTCTTTAAAAAAATTGAAAGAATCACAATGTTCTTTCCGTCTGAACTGGCTGTAGGGGTCGACCATTTTCATTAATGGGCAAATATAATTCAACTTTTTTCAACGCCTTTCAGAATGTTCCACCTATCTGATTGTCCGTATTCCTATGAAATACTTATCTTAGCGTCTAATCATAATCTGACGTCTTAAACCCATAGATGCAAACATTTCTGTTTTCAATTAAATTAAGGAAAAATTACGAAATTATCCTCGTGCCTCCGACCATCATAATGAAATTGAATGCCCCTGAAATGAAAAAGAAACCTAAATTTGCTCATGTGTAAAGTTCTTTCTAAATTTAATGAATGATAATAAAAATGATCAGAAGGATTTGAAAATTGGCGGGGAAAATCTATGTTTCATACAAATATACTTGGCCCCAAGCAGCAACCCAAGGTTGCACTCAGTAACTAAATTAAACATTCAATGTAAAAGTATCACAAAGTTCATTCCATCCAGTCTAAACCGGCTGTAGGGGTTGACCTGGGCACTAACCTCATCTGTGAATCACTATATGTGAATTACTAAACTTGAAACTGCAGTTCCAGCAGCACTAGGTATGTTTTCAATGATTGTGAGATGAATGATCCTTTGCACACTTGGCACATGTGATGTATTGCAGACTGTTAACAGCTAGAGACATATACAAAACTGGCCTTAACATAGATGCTGGGAGCACATTTACACCTCTTCAATAACTTGTATGGTAAACACTCATCCTTCATGATTTGAAGTACTTTAAGTGCATTGTAAGGTTTTAAACTTTAATTTGAAGTAGAATTATAGATTTGTTCATTCCTAACAAGTTTATTGTTATGTGAAGTCAAGCTTCAACCACTTAATTTCAAGAGAATTTGCAGCATTAATTAATTGTTTGCAACTAATTCAATTTGGATTAATTTTTGCCCTCCAAATTACTGAACCATAAAACCTGGAATAATAATTATTTGGGCCCATATCTTAGTGATTAACAGGATTTAATCAATATGTTCAGTTTCTAATGTTTGAAAAAGGATTAAAGTTGTTCACAGGTAGCAATTTCTATCAATGACTACTGCTACGGACATTGTTTCATCAGTAATATTAAAACAACTCTTTAAACGTTTGTGTGAGATTTTGCTTGAATAAAACATTGAAATTGTTTGTCAACAATTGCATATTGCAAGTGTGATGAGTAAGTTGAGATAAGGCCCACTCTGTATACAATGGAGACTTTGGCCCCATGTCACACAAGGCAATTTAAAGGCAATTTACAGGCAAACATTTCCAGGCAATCTCTAAGAAGAAAAGGCATTCACGTTGAATGTTCACATATTTTCCTAGGGATCATTAGACATTGTTTGAAAAATGACTCATGTGCTGTAGAATGCAGGTTGCCTCCAAGTTGCCTGTAAAAGTTGCCTTGTGTGACAAGGCCCTATAAAAGGCTGAACTAGCTATCTTTTTGAGGATCGAGTTGAGTGGTACACCAAATCTTAGGAGATTTAGAAGACCACGAGGGGCAGAACCTTGCTAATACTTTCAAATGTATAATTCCCTAGGCCGAATGTCTCAATCGCTAAGTTTTGCACGTATATGTGCCACAGCACCCTCACTAGCCCATACCCTTTACCCATGATGCCCGGGGACACAACATCCAATTTTTTAAAGTGAAAAATCCTCCAGATAAAGGTCAATCCCAAAAAATTAGCAGGAAAGTACCCGCCCCTCGGGACTACCAAATCAACTAAGATTTGGATTAGTCCACTCTTACATGCTAATTCTCACAACTGCATTAGAGAAGCACTGATGTAGAGGGCGCTCCATGCATTAAAGTAGCTTAACAAGATCGCTCCCCCGTAATCTTTATCAAAATCCATTTTACATCTTGGCTGTTCATCAAAGAACATACAATCAACGTTAGGCCATGGCCGAGTCATCTGAAACAAAGAAAGCCACAAGAAGTGTAAGAAAAAAGAGCCCCAAAACCAACCTGGCTGCACCAACAACTGGAAACACCCACCAACATTGTACTTGTCGAGAAGCCATCTCTTTTGTCATCTCTAAACTCCCCACTGGTAAGGCCCCAGGCAGTGATGGTATAAGTTCTTTTGTCAAAAAGAAAGCAAAGAATGTATTGGCAAAACAATTATCAATGCTCTTTAAAAAGTCTTTTACCAATGGAGCTTTTCCAGACAGTCTAAAAATAGCAAAGGTTGTTCCTATACATAAGAAAGGTTGTAAACAGACGTCGGTAACTATAGACCTCTCTCAATACTCTCGGTTTTCTCAAAACTTTTTGAAAAGATAGTCTATAAGCGCCTTATCTCTTTTATCCACAAACATGGTATTCTGTCAGAATCACAATACAGCTGCAGAGGGCATCGCTCAACTGAATTAGCCATTGCAAGTATGCTAAATAGAATTGTTAATGCAATTGACAATACGCAGTTTTCGATTGGTATTTTCCTGGACTTGTCCAAAGCATTTGATAAAGTAAATCACAATATTCTTATCAATAAGCTAGAGCACATCGGTCTCTGAGGCTCACCTCTGGATTGGTTTAGAAGCTACTTAACAAATAGAAAACAGTTTGTTTTATTCGAATCTAAAACTTTGTCCAATAGATATATCTCCTGTGGAGTTCCACAAGGCTCGGTACTGGGTCCTTTGGTGTTCCTTATTTATATAAATGATATTTGTAATTCTTTCAACATGATCTCTTTTTGCTTACTTGCATATGATACCAACCTTTTGTACAATCATAATGATGTTGATATTGGTATACAAAACCTAAATATAGAGCTAGTTAAAATTAACAACTGGCTTTTAGCAAACAAACTGTCAATTAATCTCCTTAAAATGAATTATATGATATATTTAGTTCTAAACAAAGAAAGTATATACAAACTGCATCTCTCTATCTCAATGGCACTATTCTGGCACAAACTAAAAACTCTAAATTTTTAGGAATGTATGTCGATGACAACCTCTCTTGAACTAAACATATAGTTGTGTTAGCTGGTAAAATCTCTAAAATCGTTGGTGTTATGAATAGACTGAAATATATCCTGACACGAAGCAGTCTTATAATATTGTATAACTCATTAATTCTTCCCTATTTAAAATATGCGATATTGTCTTGGGGATACTCAACTTCTCAATGTAACAACCTTTACTTGCTACAGAAGAAAGCTATTCATATTATTACAAAAAACAGTTATCTATAGCATATGGCCCCATTATTTGCTGAAGTTAAGTGCTTAAATTTGATGATCTGTATAAGCCTTTTTGAGGTATGGTGGACACTGTAGGAGTGCACTTCTTGGTTTGGGTGTAGACAGACAAATTTACCCAAACCTTATAGTGTCATAGTAGTGTGTCCACCATATCTCAAAAACGCTTGGATACATTTTTGTTTAAATATAAAATTGGCCTACTGTTGACAAACTTCAATAATGTTTTCTTTGGCATCGTCTTTGCACTGCCATGCCACTCGTCGAGCATTGAAGGGGGATTTATATGTAAACTATAGCCGAACCTCACTTCATAACAATAGTCAAAGTCAACGTGGAACAAACATTCCTTTAACCAGTTGGCTACCGTCTGGTTAATACGGCTGAATTACTGGGCGTAGCCTCTAAAAGTAGCAACCAACAACTTCTCCCACTTAATCAAGAGGTGCTGTGCATGGATCAATAGATTGTTGATCGGGTTGATCTTTCCTCGCCTTCCATCTCTGGGACCCCAGTTCTAATCTTGCTGGGGGCACTATGTGGATTGTGTTTGACCCGGTGTGCCAGGCTGGTTCTGGTTGACTCCCCCGGCCTTCACTCTATTCAATCGGGACACAACGGTGAATAAACCACATTGGCTTTGTGTGGGACTGGCAACCAATTCTTGTAGGTTTTTAATCTTCAGGTTTACTTACCCGTTAAGCCTTTCCGGTAGCCAAAGTTCCTTACAGTAGAGGGGGCAGCTCTGTGTATACCATGAACGGTACTGCTTGGGAGAGGAACCTGTGAGAGGAACCTGCCAAGTCGCTCTGAGCTAAGACACCACTACAAACCCATGCCAAGATTACCTCCCACTAATGTGGCATCCATCCAGAACAAATGTCACACTGAGATGCCTGAGAACAAACCCTATATTAGGGGCATCAGTCATGCAAGTCTTGGAGGGCATGGGATTTAATCTTCCTACACTTGGAGCAAGGGACAAATTGCTTGGAGTCTGCCATACTGAAAAACAAGTAGAACACATTCTTGATGGCAACTAGCCTTAGGAACCAACTTTTAAAAAGAGTCAGAAAACCTACCTCTGGTAGATTGAACAACACAAACTATCTTAATTAACAATTTTAATGAACTAAATTGTGAATTTTCTTTGAATGAAAAACTTTATACACGTGAAAACTTTGAGACCTTCGGCCTAGGGAATAATGCAATTGCAAGAATTAGCAGGCAAGAGAGGGCCCACTGTGGACAAGTTTTGTTCAAAACTATCATGAGGATGTTGACTAGGATCTGATCAGGGAGCCCATTGATGTATCCAAAGTATGCTGTATCAATAGCAGTCAGTATGGCAAAGAGTTGTGATTTGAACATTTCAGTTGTTTGTATTATAAGTGTGCTTAGAATACCAGCAACTAAGTTAACCTGCCATGTGGCTTCAAGAGTTGTAACAAACTGATGAATTTCCGTGTAATTTGATTGTGTACAGTTATAAAGGATGCTCAATGACAGGAAATAATTTAACCGAGTTGGAATTGTGGAATTGTAATTGTAAATGGCATAAAGTGATGGTTTGTGTACAAATTAATTCTATTACACATCTATTCTGATGATGAACTACAAATGAATAGAAAAGACATAGTTGTACATCATGTAACAGCAAACATGGAATCTTCTGTTTAGATCACGGTGTGTCCAACACTCAATTGTTTACCGAATGCCTCGATGTCAGACATTAAGGCTACTATTTACTGCAAACCATAAAAAGTGACGGAGTAAACAAATAAGCCCAAACTAAAACACTGACAATTGTCCCTACTTGTACACACTACACACATAGATACCAGTTTGTTTTTCCTTCTTTCATGGAATTGTTCTCATTGCCAATCATCCATAAACAAATTACAACATTCCACCAGTCAGTACAAATCATAAATCTATCCATTTTAATTTATCAAAGCACTTTTGTGTGAGGTCTGATCCCTGAGTCTATTGCAATTTTTAATTATTTAGGCTTTTATAAAGGAAGGTTGGTTACACGCCATTAGACGTCCATGCCTTTTTAAATGTTGCATCATTACATTTTCTGATATTCAGCAAAAAGGCAAAACAGTTTTTGTTCCAACCTGTTTGTTCACCAAAAGACAATACATCAAATAAAATTATGTCTTTCGTAATCTTCTTAGCAATTGCTATGATTTCTTTAACTCATAACTTTTACAAAATCAACCAGCACAGGATTTACATAACAGTATAGAAAGATTTACCTGAATCTTGCATATTTTACCTGCTCTTTGTTGCTAGATGTAACAATTGTTTTAGGGATAAAGAATATTATTTGTGTTTTACCCGTTCACCAATCCTTTCCATGTCCTGCAGAAAATAATCCACAGGCTACTTAAGGGGGATTACAGGATTTGAACTGACCTCTCGCACTGGGCATGCTCAGTAGTCTAGTGGTTAAGACATCTGCTCTAGAGAGTGGGTTCAATACCCATCCAATAGCCTATGGATTGTTTCAACAGGGATAAGACGATATTTGTAAAATTTGTTACTTCTTTTTTGCTGAGTTTTCTTTTTTCCTTTTAATTATTTATCAAAACTAATTTGCGGATTAGTTGGTGGGAAGTGCTTATAAAATAATTTTCAATTTGATAATTTTTTAAACCAGTACAGCACTGAATACTCCTAGAGGATTGGAACATTTAAAAAAATAGACAGCTCTGTGTCTTTCAATGGAAACATTCTGTTAAGGTTATTCAATTATGAAATCTTTTCAGTTTCAATTATAAAGACTAAACATGTTTAATCTCTTTGCACATAAAGAGCCACATCCCTTTATAATCAAGTATTGTAATCTTTTGTTACTTCTTAGTGATTTTGCATTTATACCCAACTTGCAAACTGTGCTTAAGGTACAAATATTTTCATGATCACTATAAACTTAACTGCTCTATCTGATCAACAACAACAAATTAAAAAATAAAACAATTGGGACCATGTCAACTGTCAGAGATCATCTTTACTCACATCTTTACATCAAAACAAGCTTTTATTGACATCTGTAAAATGATGTACATGTGAGAAATACAGCAAAATGGACTAGCTCTGAATAGTTTACTATATTTCTTCCTTAGCTGTAAAGTTTGCAGCAAGCTGGCAGCGCCCTCTAGTTCTACTCGCTGATAGTCTTGGGGTCTTGGATTCATCTGAAGGGGTGGACAGTGTTCTGCATCTAACAGTACTTGGTTTATCAGATGTAGTCATCTTAAGTCCTGCCGAAGATGCTGGCTTATGTTGGTCTACTGCAAGACACAACAAAATAAAACTAAGTATTATTTCATACTGTAGCTTGAATAGGTCTTTCCTGGTCCTGTGCAGAAATTGTTATACAGACAACCCAAACTTTACTATGCTTTACAAAATAAGAATTACTGTTTAAGAACATTCCATGTGTGTTTTGCATTGTTGGAATTTAAATTGCTAATGAGGGAAATAATAAAGAACCATTACACACATTAAGGGCCTCATTTAAATGTTGATCACCATCTCTTAAAACAATCTTTGCATTTCCAAATAAGTAGAGGACAAATTTCAAAAAAGCTTTACAAAATGTTACAGGTCTGACTTCAGCCATGATGTAGGGTTTAATCTTTGGCAACTGATAAGTAGTGGAGTAACGTTTTAAAGTTTTCTGTCCTTTACAGTTACACTGAAAGACACCAACTGACGATAACATGTTTGAAATGCACTAATAAATAAAAACAACTTTGAATATAAGTAAACCCCTTCAGTTAGTAGGAAAGAGTCATTAATATCAAAATTATTTAAAATCAGTTGAAAAAGTTGTGTTTCAAAAATTAATTAAAAAATTAATCTTCACCATGAAGTAGTAAAGACTAGTATTGTCTGCCATGTTGTGCTCAGACTACCTTGCAATGATGGCTCATGAGAATTTAAAACTTACTTTTAAGATCAGTTGGATCATATTTTTGATTGCCCACCATCGCTGTTTGAATGTTTGACCCTAGCTGGAGAGAATGGGTTGTGTATGACATTTTGTTTAAAAACCCTCAATTTTTATATTTGCCATTTGCACGGACAACAAATTAACTTCCTGTATGAAAGGGTTTACGCTGTTGTTTAAAATTAATTGTACTCGGTCAAATTGCCACAGCTGGTCTCTGCTAATAGGATTGACATCTTGTAGTATCTTGACATGATTCCTCATGAGACTTTTTAACTGAATTATATGATAAATTTTTAATTAGGGAATAACAGTGTGAGGAGCTGGTCTTCACTGCGTTGTAATGATCGGGCTGTTGGCTGGTCACTGTTAATGGACCGAACCGAAGGCAAGGTTTCATTAATAGCAGCCAGCCAACAACCAAGGTCATTACAACACATGAAGACCTGCTCCCCACACTGTTATTCCCATGAATAAATCCCTGAATGAAAAACAATGATTATTATCAGAATTTAAAATGTTTTCTTTCATTAAGGTTTTGAAAGAAATGTTCCATCCATGTTCAAGTGGCCATTCTTTAGGCTGTTCAACTTTTGCGTGACACCTAATCTCTTAAACATAAATAACTATTTGTGCATATTTTGAAGAACCAGACTATGAGCTTTGAAAATTAACAGTACCATAAATAGAAATACTGGTTGGTGGTGTTCAATTTTATGCTTTGCATTACCTTAGTTTCATGCGCGTACCAGCTACCTTAAATTGATACATTGTCTCCGCATTCCACACCTACACAAGGTATGTGCATGCAAGGGGCACCATCTGTCCCCACCAAAAATAACTCAAAACAACACGCACAAAGAAAACAGTTGATTTGATAGCTTCCACACAAAAAGCACAGTGCATACAAAATTTTACACAACAATGTGCTTGTTTAGGGGCCATTTATTCACTAGTTCACAGATTCGGTCTTTATATCACATGTTAATATACCCCCACGTGACCAGTCTTCGACCAATCAGAGTTCATAAACTCCCTGAGGTGTTTATTAATGGATCATAATTTGTAGTGCAAGTGAATTAATTGATCCTTAATTGAAGACAGTATGATGCTATGTAAAACAGAAGGTTTAATTTTGAGTTTGATTGTTGGTATTAAAATTGTAAAAATTTGAATTTCAGTTTGCATCCGAGACGCTTCTCATTATTTTGCTTTACTTTTTGTGTGGATATCATGGTTAATCATATGATATGACCTGTAGATGAAGTCAAGAGGCCTGCAAGGGATCCGGGTCTCTCCAGAGCCTTTTTGCTGTGTACTAATAATATTACTACTACTACTACTACCAATAATTAGTGTTCATATAGCGCCTTGAACTAGATCAAAGCGCTTCACAGCGAACCTAGAACAAATAGCAGAAGCTAGATAGAAATAGAAAAGAGGAAGATTTTGAGAAGTTTTTGAATGTCTGAATGGGAGGAGAGTCTCTGATGTGAACAGGGAGTTTGTTCCATTCCCTAGGGCCTGCTATGGAAAAAGACTTGTCGCACGTACTAAGAGATTTTATGTTAACATGTAGACGAGAAGTATCAGATGAAGACTGAAGCCCCTGCCTACCTGGAACATGAAAAGACAGTAGGTCAAGCAAATTTCCAAGTTCCACAGACTGATCCACCTGAAGCAGAGATCCTCTATATCTCCACTTCCACCGCTCACCCTCCGAGAAGACGAGACCTACTTTACCTTGTTGGTGTAGTCTGTGCGGTCCATGATAACAGTGGCGTTTCCCTTGTCGGCAGTCAGGATGCAGTTGAGAGAAGTTGACTGACAACTTAAAAACTAACGACAGTCACTTCTGAAAAAATTGATGCAATAAGTATTCAGGAAAAAGACATTTGCTGTGAAGAACAACTGTGTTCATATAACAACAGCAACACTAAAACAAAACAAATTATGTGGTCAGCTGGATTAATATTGACATACCTTTATCATGTTTATGAATAAACACTCCCTGGTCACTAAGCCTTCTCAGTTTGTTAGTGTCTTCTACTTCAGCTGGCCCATGAGGAGCTGTTAAATACAAAAACAACTACTAAGAGACTTTTTAGATAAAACAAATCATGAGATAGACAGATTTAAAATCACTGATAGAACAATCCAACTAGAAAAACATGAAGTAAATGTAATTTAAGTGTGAACTAAATATAATACCTTTCACAAACTTGGATCTATTTTGATGCAAATGATACAAACTCAACTCAATTGTTTGATGAACAATGAAAGTGTCTTACCAAGGCAGCTTGGATTGAGAGTAACTGCTTGCCTTGCACCCTTACTGACTATCGATAGCACCCTTGGTACTGCTCCAATCAGAGACGTTAATGTTGTATGTCCGTAGTCTGTTGGCTGAAGCGCTACACCGCACAAGCTTTGGTACTTAATTATTAATTCTTGAAAGGTCATACTGAGACGGTTATTTTTTATCAGCACGCTGCGAACTTTGTGTGCAAACTGATGTCCAAGGGTCAGCTCTATGAAGCAATCATCCATCCATTCGTTCTTCACCTACATCATGGGATACAAGTTGAAGAAAGCAAATATATTCATATTATGGTTATGCCGATGTTTATTTGTTAGCAGAACATGACTGTTCTTGTACTTTGCATACATAACACCCAGTTTGTGTACTGAATACTTGAATGTAAATTTCTCATTTGGTCATACCATGCAAAGTGGAAAATTTTTGATGTAAAATTAAGATTTGATTACATGCAAGGTTTCAGCTTGAAAACTTTTATTCTGTAGATTGATCTTTGAAAAACTGCACCTGTAAGGTGACCTCATGTGACCCTTGATAAAGTAACCTTAACAAGACATAAAAATTGTTGACGTACGTAGTACTTCTGGCTTTGAATACATGCAAGATTTCAGCTCGATTGTGCATAATTTCTCTACATATACCAGTGTTCTCCACACATGGGTTTTGGAAGGGCGGGCCCTCCCAAAGTTTAAGGCCGCCCTGCTTAAATAATTGGCCACCCTGCCCCAAAAATGCCAAATCACAGAATGAAAGCAACTTCGACAGCAGCACCAAACACGGGTATAAGCTTCCTTTACACACAGACTATTTTTCGCCTGCACTTAATACGATCAAACGAGTAGCCGACGAGCCATGCCCGACTTCCAAACCGCAGCATTGGAACTGCGATCGTTCATTTCAGTATACAAATGTTAAAACACGATGCACATAACCACATGGTTCTGAATGCCAATATCCAGCGCACGTGCATCGGCCCGGGCCCCACAACATTCAGTCGCCTGCCGGTAATCCATGCGTAGCGCATCCACAACAGCAGGGTCCAAAGTCCAAGATAACCAACATTTTCTCAATTTGCGTTGTCGACCGGTCATTGAATCTCGATGATTTTATTGCAAACGAAAATCTAAACAACCAATCACGAATCCACGAAAATGGTTGTTGATGGAATAAGCATTATTTAGGGCAGAAATTAGGCAATTTTTTTCCACGTTTCTTTACAACACACATCCAGCTTTCTAAAATCCCACAATGTCCTTCATGTATGTTTTTGGTGGGGCGCACAAAACAAAATGTAAAACAAATTGAAGGTTTGAATTAGTTTTACAATAAAGGTTGTTTGGACCGAAATGGATGTGAATCATTCTCCTGAGATAGTGTCCGGGCCCGGGGTTAATAACATTGTTTTTAAGAAAAGGAACATCTTGAATGTTTTTGCTTTCACATCCGATGACGTCATATACCAATGGGCGCCATTTTGATGACGTCATATCAACGGGCGCCATTTTGGTGACGTCATGCCGCCCTCCCCCCAAAAAAGTCTGTGGAGAACACTGATATACATCTTGTAAAACTGCACCTTTTAGGTTCTTTACGTGACACTTGATATTGATGTTGAAATTGATTTTGGATGAAACACATCCCAGCTTGGATACATGCAAGGTTTCGGCTTGATGGTGCATTTCTTCTTTAGATAAGAATTTTTTTAAACTACACCTTTAAGGTGCCGTATGTGACTTTTGCCATCAACCTCAAACTTTCTATTTCAATTTCTCTTAAAGACATATGCTTTTGTTTCTGAAAGCACTTAGTATAATGCACTAGCTAGTATTATGCACTACAATGCAATTATTATTATTATCAATTGTTGTGAAATTAATAAATCAATACTAACAAATAATTATACTTTTGTATTCAATCTTTCCAAAGGATCATACATGCTCCTATGATGTATAGAATATCTTACCTTGAGAATGTAATGGAGGTTTTTCATTAGTGTGACCAATCTGCTGTGTCCATACTCAATAGGAAGTAACTGTTGATGCCACACTTGTTGGTATGCATGTGTAATTTCACTGATAAGCAGTTGTCCTGCAGTAGATTCAAGAAGGACCACTAGAATCTGTTGAGCTAACTGGCTGAGTTGCATTTTCTCTACCATATGTAGGCGTTTCTCAGCACCATCACTGACGATCTAAATTATGTTTAGTAACAAGAAGAAAAGTAAATTTAAGTGTAAAAAACCCTGACTTTTTGTAACTTTTTTATGCAAAAGTTTAACTGATGATTGAACTGATTGGCCGTTCAAATAGCGAACGGTCATTGATCCTGTGACAAAGAAGTTCAAGATGATGTACAATCCACCACAAGATATGACCACTGACAAGCCGTTTTGCAAATTCTATGGTCACCTATAGTCTATGGTTAATGGTATGAGCCTGCTTCGGCATCGCATTACACGCTAATGCCACTGCAGTAAGGATGCCTAATGCCAAGGCAGTAAGGATGCAGCTGGCTACATGGTGAACATGAAACTCTACACTGACGAGGATCCAACTGCTCTTCCTGCAAATACCATCTCCATTCCTGATTAAAATCTACTTGATCAGGGAAACAACATCTTCCTTGACAATTAGTTTAGCAGCCCCGATCTAACTTTAAGTCTTAGGGCCAAGTGCACCACTGCATGCAGAGAAGTCTGAAACTGGAAGCGAATGCCATGGCAAGACCTTTCAAACTGAAATTAGGAGAAATTTGTTTTTGCTTCAGTAATGGAGGTCTTTTTGCACTTGTGTGGAAAGACAAAGAAGATGTAAAAATGCTTTAGACAATGCACTCAGCATTAATGGAAGTGTCAGCAGAAAACCCCCAAGGATAGTTATCTCATTATCTCGTTGAGAAACCTTGCGTCCTTGACACTGACAGTAGTCAGGGTAGAGTAGATCTTCAAGGTACACCTTCAATGGTTAATTGACCTTAACACATTGGAATAATGAAAGCAGAGAATGCACCTGTGATCATAGTTTACAGTTTGATCCAATAGCTTAGTAATAGTATTACATTTTTAGTATTGTGGGTTTACAGTCACTAACATTTTACATCAGATACCCACAAGGTTGACAACTTGAATTTACAAATTTGTGTCATTTCTACCTACCTCAACAACATGAGGAAATAAAGCCATTAACTCCTCTAAATTGTTGACGCCCAAGTCCTTGAAGCAAATTGAATATGTATAAGATCTGACATACACCTCATGGAACAAAGCAACATTGATGAGGTGAAGACGATTTGCCTGCAGCATTTCAGAAGTACGATGAGCTATGAGTGCTAACTGCTCATTCCTTGTCAGTTTAACTACACGGTCATCACCCTGCTCCTCCACCTAGTCAAATAAGACAAAGTCAAACCATTAATGTGGCAAGAACTAAATACAAAATACAGGGATCTTCAGCAAATCTAAGAGTTGAAATACAAACCCTCATAAATAAAACTACTATTTGAAATAAATCATTCACTTGTGACACAAAAAATTCTGTCTTAAAAAATTACAATGGGATCAAAAAGACATCATGTTTGCTGACTGGAATAATACTGTGCTATGGGATTTGCTTATGCTACCAGCTGTTCCAACTGGTGTGGCTCAGCTCCGCAAACATTGGCATGCCTGTCCAGTTTTGTCCTCTCCCTCTTCTGAAGAGCTCCCCTGGTCACTTCAGTGGATATCATTCCCATCAGAAGTGCTTGATGGGCATCTTCTTCATCAACACTGTGATTTTCCCATACTTTCTGACATCAGTGCCATGAGGCCACCGGCCAGCCTGCAGAGCCTGTAAACCTGCATGTTGTTTTTACTTGCACAAATTTTGATGTACAGCAACATCTTTTGACTTTGGCCGCACCAGCCAGGAGTTCATGGTCAATTCCTCTCAATATAGCACATAGTAGCTGAACAAGTGAGGACACCACTCCAGAGTGAAGACTATGCTTTTGAATTGTACAATGTCTGTGTCAACCTTTGATAGTTATAATTACCTGAGTCATGGTACTTATACATGTACTGGGTTGAGTACATACAAACCTGAATAACATCTTGCAATGCTTCCAACAACTCAATGAGTTTATTAAAGCCGTAGTCCCCAACACGACACTGGTGGCCAAAGTGGTGGTGAAATGCAGGAATGAACTTTGAAAACAGCATCCCAAAGCGAGGCTGGTAGGACAGAAGCTCTTCAACTTCCATGCTGAACTTACGCATACGAATAAGCTCTTCTTTTGTTTGCTCTAAAAAAGTATGAAAGAACAGTACACGAAATAAATAAAAGTAGACATTTAAGGCCAAACTTTGAAGCAATAATGGTTTGAACCTAAATAAAACATTTTCCCTTTACCCATGCACAATTTGTTTCAGTCCAAAAGCAACTTTTTTTTCTAGCCATTAGTTATCTGATATTTACAGAGTTTAAAGGCTTGTTGTTGTTTTTTACAGTCATGTTTCTGAAGCACAATCAGACCATGGAAAGCCTTTTTGTAACACTGTTATGTAACAGCTGATTCTGAACCCACACCAGAGCAATCCTCTACAGTGTCTCACCACATATGGCCTGTTGATGTGACAACCACCAACACACACAGGAACTCAGGGGATGCTAGTTTATAAGCATGACTCTGTGTGTTGCATGTTTCATCCAACCAAACTGACTAACACAAATGACTTATACTCTCATTACACAAATTACATATCAACAATAAAACAAATATGAAAATAACATTAGAAACTATAAATTCTCTCTAGGACTGCTGGCAACTTTGCAGCGCTAATGTAAAGTTTACTCCATTATTCACCAAATCTTGATTAAATTAAATGTATTCTTCACAATTGCATGCTACTTCTAATATTACAATTATATTGGGCCAGTTTTTAAAATTTCCTTTGAAAATAATTGAGATAAATCAAACATTTTCTTACCTCTCTTTGGTATGAAAACTAGTGTGTTTTCTCCATTCCAACTTATCTGTAACCAGAATACAAGCAAACATTACACTTAACAGTTAAAAGCACAGTTTATATTGGTAATGTGTACTTCAGCTTCATTGAGTGAAGATGACCATTAATATTGAAATCAGAAAAAAGAAAAAATATTAAGTGTACATAATGCAATATGTCTGCCATAAGACACTTCTGCAAAACTAATGATATCAATGGCAAACAGGTGAGTATTGTTAATGCATGTGCATACTACACAATGGAATGTACACATCAGCCGTCTGACTGACTGCAAACAATTTAGGGCTCTCCAAAGTTGTTCCGGGAATTTAAGAATATCCACTGTAAGCCAGTTTAGAAAATTTGTCCAGTATACATGTCATCCAGGGTAAAGTGATTACAACAAATGACAAAAATATTATTATTCATCATAAAACTATTACTTGTAAACATTTTGTTTCTCCAGAAACCTGAGTCAATAAATTCATTAAAGAATTCAGAAAAACAAATTAAATTTTAACTATAGACTTAGTGATCCTTTCACAAAATGCTTTTCTACGATTGGGTCAACTTATAGTCAAAGTAACACAATAACATATATACATCAGACATATCAAATGTTTTAAAACAAATTATTGACAATTTTATTCTGTAGGGCTTTTATGTCGGTTGTGTCAATACATGTGTCTTTTTTGACCAATCTGACTGCAAGAATAATAAACTTCAGTCAATCAGGGAATTAAAATAACATGTCCATAGCCAAATAAACATGTGATGGTGGTCAACCATGTCTTACCATGGCCATATTCTCAGGGACCTCAGCAAGTAAATCATGGATATCACATACTCCATAATCTATTACATTCCATGATTTGTTGAAGCATCTTTCATACGCTGATGGGAACTCCTGCAGTGTCATCTGAGCAATAAGAAACAACATTGTCAAGTCATAGAGGGCCATTTGCTTAACATAAATGAGCAGTTATAAAGCACTGAGGATATTGAATAAAAAAAACCAACTCAACATTTAACTTGAAGCCATAGTATAGCCAGGAAGCTTCCCAAATCACTGCTGCCTAATACAACTGCAGAAATAAAAATAAGCATGGATATGGATCTGAAAAAAACCCTGGCAAAATTGTTTTAACTAAAATTTACTACTTTTCTCATTGAAGTTTTCAGTCTAGTTCCTGAGTCTGGGATGTTCTTTACATCCACTTTGACTCGTTTAAAGCTTGTAGAGTGGGTCCACGCATAGCCAAAGGAGATGCTATTCGCATCTGAGTGATTGACTGCTGGGACAAACCTTTTGACTCTTGTTCAACTTCTCTTGAAGATTTAAACTGGACAAAAATTACTACCCATCATGTCTTAATCGACTTTAGTATGTGTTCTGGGTGGAAGATCTTACAAGACAGGGCTGCAGGACTGCATAGTCCAGGGATGAGATTTGACGAATGTGAATATTCCAGCGAAGTACCTTGAGGACCTTGTTCGCCCTTATTCTAGACCCAGAAACTCCCATATGTTTTTTACAGACAAGAAGTGTTACAGACTCTGTGCGTCACCAGAAACACAAAACTACAGGTTTGGATGCAATGTGGACTATTCCTTTCTCCTTTTAGTGACTGCTTTACTTCTTCCAAAATGGGCCAAGGTTTGAAAAAAATCCTGAAATTGGGAAATTAACCTGATAAATCACCCGTCTGATACATGTAGTCTGCCATCATCATTATGGTGATGTCCTGCGGGTGCAGTGCACGGGTGTTGCTCAGTGGCTAAATATTGTTTGTTTTCATTGTTTGGCGTTCTGAGTGGCTTGGTGAAGCTGGTTCAATCCAATACCAACCATTCCCAGGTCATCAGAGAGTTGCTGTTGGTAGGTACGCATAAGTGCTCCATGTCTACGATATGGTTCTGTAGGTTGGGTGTTCTTGTCCAGGAGTATTAAGAGTGCAGTGTCAGGCCTAGTTGCGTGTCCAGTCAGTTGTAGACGTTGCTTGTGTAGTGTTGTTGATGCTGGTGTGACATTGTTTCGGTGATAAAGTTCAGTATTGGTGATGCGTTCCTGGTATCTCCCCGATGGTTCTCTCGAGCATTTCTGTTAGCATCCAGCTGGCCCCGCTATAGAAGAGTACAGATTCGATGCACGCGGTGAACAGTTTGACCTTCAAGTGATCGCTTGCAGAACAGGTCCATACTATGTTGATTTTTCCGCACGCCACCCAAGCCAGATTTCGTCAGCATTAAAAAGCGGATCAATTGACATTACATCCCAGGTAGCAGAACTCTGTACATGTGGGAAGTTGATCACCTGATAGAGTACGAATCAGTGTGGTTGGATCAACGCCGATGCACATAACCTCAGTTCTTTGCGGGTTTATACGCAGACCCACTTGTGCTGAAGCTCATTCGAACCAGTGAAATTGGCGCTGTGCAGCATCGATTGTGTCACTTACATGTATCAGTACAAGGCAAGTCCAGGTAACTCATTTGCCAGGGTACGTGAAAACAACCGTCGGCGAACCGTGCACCCATCAGTGTCTTCGCATAACAAAATGCAGAGAAAAAAATGCAGAAAACATTGTCGTTTGTGTCGGAAACCAGCTTGTGGTTCCTAAGTAGATATTCCATTCGGTCCCATAGACGCCCAAGCGTAACTCGATTGAACAACTTGCATTAACTGACATTAACGAAAGACCATGGTTGTTCAGCGAAGATGAGTTGTTCTTCTTCGGTATTGTAATCTATGATAGATGAAATGAACTCGGGAAGGATAAACAGAAGATGGATCAACAATCATACAATTTTTTTGAACCAGGGCTAATGGGGCCAGAATGGAGCCATGAGGATCACTCTGCATATTCTGCCTGGATTGTCGTCAGCACCCTCGTAAGGAGAACATTTGAAAGAAAAGCAAATGGGAACATGTTTTCCCAATTGATGGAGAAGGCATTGGCCCATACCTTCGGGTCCCGGCTCCGATCACAATAGACACGAAGAACAGAAGTAAGTTGTTGAGAACTGAGGCCAATAGGTTTATGTGCTGAAGGACAAGCTTCTGTCAGGAGGATTTTTCCACTGGAGTTAGCGTCTACATGTACCATGATGTTCAGTTTCCCTGTAAGGTGAACTGCAGAGACAATTGCACTCGGCACCCAACCAGGTTGAAGAACAGCGGTCAACCAAACATGTCTTACTCCAACAAATGCTAGAAAAAAAGAGGTCATGCAGACCAACTGGAGAACATGGACGGGCTCTGGCGGGCATTTGTAGCTGTTTCGCAGCGCAGCGCAGCGGAACAGCTCTTGTTTTTGTTAA
>CM021528.1:16215755-16226322 GCA_010994315.2 Pisaster ochraceus
CAGCAGACCAAGTCCTGGACAACAAGCACCTTAGCAAAATTTGTCAACCCCTGGATGTTATCCATATAAAATGTCCTACCTGATAAGGGGCATCTTTCCATGATGTATCTGTAGTAGAGAGTGAACCTGCGCAGAAAATGTCTTGAGTGATACAATGACAAATGAATCCTGAGTCAGATTCCTGTAATCCCTTGAGTCACGCTGATCATGAAGAGAACAGAATTCCTCACATGAGTCCAGGGTAGGGGTCCTATGTTAAAGAATTTTTAAAGTTATTTTCACAAAGAGATTCTTACTTGAAGGAGGTGCTGCTAAAATTAATAACACTGTCTATGCTTGACATCATCATTATAAATTTTAGAACCCATAAACTATGTGTAGCACCATAAACTCAAAGTATACTCCAACCCTAGCACTGCACATGCATTTTTAGCACTGATTACAGTGCTTATCACGCAACAGTGCAAAGGTAAAACCAAAACAACGCAATCTTTATGCCAAATGCAATTACTATATATCTATTAAATATTTTTAGATGACTGCTGCTAATTGCAGGATCCAAACTGACCTATTGCGATGCTCAGATGTCATTGGTTTGAATTCCACCCTATAAATTTGTTGCCTGCTGGACTCGTAAAGCATTGAGTCCACAGTGCATATCACACATAGGCATATGGGTAAAACCAAAATTATCTAACTTGAAGCAATTTTTATATTTTGACTACCTCAAATCATCAAAAAGCACAACCATCAATAACAACTTATGAGATTCGGGACAGTCCTAATTACATGTACATTAGAGCGGGTCACATAGATGTCCTTCTGTCACTCTGGATTCCCTTTAAGCTAAATTCATCTAAGCTACAGAGTACAGTACCGCTCAGAGTATAAGCAAACACGAAACACGATGATAGTGTTTTCGTGTTTGCTTATACTTTGGGCGGTACTGTAGCTTGGAAATATGTATTCTTAAAACAGTTGAATAGCTTACCTATGTATGTAGAATGGCAGTGGTGACTGATAGCCTACCGGTGAACTGAAGCCTGATGAGTTGGGTGAACTAGGTCTACTATGGGTAGTTAATGCAACAACCTTACCCACTGGTGTGTCACGTATTGTCAGAGTGTCTGGTATTTGGTAGAGGTCATTTACATACAGAACCTGTCTGTACCTACAAATGTTAAAGTTCAATTATTTTCCTGACAACCTTGAGGCTATGTAAACAAGATACTTGTACTCGGTTTCAAACATTTTAACCATGAATACTGACAAATCCCTTCCCCCACCCCCTCCCCCAACAAAAACTTTGCACAAAATTTACATTTAGTACCAGAAATGTACTCAGAATACTAGTATAAATGTTCAATTACACCGACATAGTTGTATGATAATTACATGTATGTGAATACCTGCGTTCAAATGAGGTTTTGACATCACAAAGGGGGAGACACATTCCTGGAATTTCTTGAAGCATTGGAATTATCATCAGCCTACAATTGTATAAAATGAAGCAAAAAGTGGTGGGTAGCTGTGTTAGTTAGGTAATTGCAGAAACTGTAGCACCTGAATGACTAACTAGTAACAATTAAAGTAGCTGTTGCTACTAAAGCTTATGCAGGTATTTCTTAACAGATTGTCATTTAAGTGCTACTATTTATTTGCCTTTCATAAAATGAAGCAGTCATAGCTATTTATCTGAAATCACATAAAGAAGGGTCACTTTGAATCCTGTAATAAGCTGATGCAACTATTACATCAGCTAAACTGTTTGTGGTGCCCACTGCTAACTACAGGACTTGCAGGGCATGGAAGCATTGAGTATACAATAATTAACACAGTAAATGTAAAACCAAAATAATATTCTATATCTCAATGTAACAGTTACATCCACTAAATTATTGTTGTGGTGCCTGCTGTTAATTACAGAATTGGAACTGAGCTCTTGTAGTCACCAAACAATGCTGGGGTCAAGGAATCCAATCTCCTCTGAGTAGCTTGTGGATTTTTTCATATCAAAATGTTTGGGCTTCCCAATGACAACATAATAGTTTATCAGAGGTTACACAATGGCTTGTCAAAAGATTCATCATGTTCATAGCAGCTTAATTACAATGGGTGCATAATGCCAATTCAATTCAAGGAATAGATTGATAATAGTTTGATAGGGGCTTGAGTAGGGGTTATTAAATTTCATCAGTTCAAAGAAATAAATGTACCTTGATAATGGGTTACAGAGTTTGAAAGGAATGAGATTTTACCTCAATTTATCTGCATTTGAATCACTGGGAAGCAAGAGGTTGACATGAAGTAGTCTGGTTCCAATCTGGTATCTATTGATGTGGGCCATGGCTCTGATTGCATCAGGAATACTAGGTACTCTTACAACAGCCTGGTAGCGACCAGGTATTGCACCACCGAAGATAAGATGAAGCACCTTATCAGAATTAATTAATACAAAAAAACATCAAAAGTAATTCAAAATATTGCCAAACAAATAATGATCTGCTAGGCTGACAATCTTGATATAATTAATGTTATCTCAATTTTATAACAACATTGTATGTCACATGAGAGACGTTCCATGCAAAGACCTTGTGTCTCAACGCCTCAAGGTTTTGTACACAGGATATGTACGTTTTGACATTTTCAAACACGCAGTGTTAAACTTAAATGCAATTTTAGAAGATATGTTGAAAAGAATCAGTTTCACTTCAGATTGTTTGTTATATTAAATAAGATAAACTATGGACCATAATGTTGGCCAAATGTTTATTAGGTTAATTCCAGCTACCTGTAAACGTATAATGGCAATCTTTTTGGAAATGGAGTTGTCCAAATAACAAACATTTATTTTGTTTTAGCCCTTGTTTTCTTGAAATAGGATGTGTATACCTAAAAAACTCAAATACAACTTTTCTTTGTACAAATGTTGTACCATGCAAAGCACCAGTTTCTACGTATTTCATGAAGTCTGATCATAGTATTTTGATGACCATTCTTTTGACCAACAGAGTGTTAAATGTTTCTACCTACTTCTACTTGATTCTTACTGGCCTCTGATCACAGCGGTGGTGAGCTAAGTCTGGCAGTGAAGACCTCATCTTTAGATTGTAGAAAAAACATGGGTCTAATTTACAACTAAGGTGCCTAGGGTTTTATCTCAATAACTATAAAGTGCATATATAGACAGTGCTGCATTGTCATTTGTCTAGAGAAAACAGTAAAATCTTCTATTGATTGATATTGTGCCATATGTGTTTGACTGTTACCTTACAATGATCACTGAGTTTTGCTAGCAAGTGATGCTTGAGATCTTTTCTTGACATCTTATTGTCCAAATTAGTGACCAATAACTCTGCTCCCTTCCTGACACCATTATCTACATCCTGGTTAGCCATGTATTGCCAATCACCTATAGGATTGGCAAGCATTGGTGATGGTGGCCTGTATACTCCTCTTAATGGTGGAGACTTGCTAACTCGCTCATGTTCACCTCTGTTCCAAATTGTCTGTCCCGGTGGTGGGGTTGGAATGCGCTGTACAGTTGGAATTGGTTTGAAAGGCAGTAATCCTGGTGTAATTTCACTTTTAGCCTTTGGCTGTCCCTTGCTTGATGATGAGGTATGCTGGTTGAAAATCACAGATGACCAATTCCACTTTGGTATTCCCTCTGGACTTGTCTGTCTTGAACATTTTGAATCCCCTATATCTCTGACATCTAATGATTTGTTCTTTGGCCAGATTTCAACAATTGTTTTGCTTTGTTCATCTGCGTTTAAAGTTTGAGTGACATGTATTGTATCAGGCTGTATGGGTTTAAATGCTGCTGCTATTCTGGTGGCTGATGGTTTCTGAGCTAACTGATCTTCATGACACTTCATTTGATGTAAGTCTGCAGAAACACTGGGAGAGTTTTCCTGAAACTGATGCATGTGAAGATGACTCAAACTGCGGACGTTGGCTGACGCTGACAATCTCACTATTAATCAAATATTACACAGGAAGTTTTTCTTAATCAAATTGATAGCTGATAATTTTGAGAACAACAAAGATTGGGGTGAACACAATTACAAACAAAACTTGTTCACTGTTTCAAATTGTTCATCTTTGCCCTCGGCAAAGAGGCGATGTTGTACTTGAGTTATCTTGTATGAAGATCATTCTAACTTTCACAAAAGAACACACAATGATTCCAATACGCACTCTAAACTACACACACACACACTTGATAAGCTGGTCTATGTAGGATGACACAATTTGGTTACAAAGTACATGTACAACATTTTTAGCAACAATGTTTCATACACAACCCATACAAAATAAACTGGAATACCTTCTTCCTGTTCAGATTCATCCTCCTCTTGCTCATCTTCCCCTTCATTACTGTGCCGACTGAAAGCAGCCACCTCCTCATTGCTAGCATCCATAGGGCATGTTGAACTTTTGTTGATGTGACCCCTGCTTGGTGACATGGTATGGAGGTTATGTGACTGATTCTTGTTCTTGGGATATGCAACAGAGATTTTACTGCCAAATACATTTTCCCCCTCCAGTCTGATCTTTGCCCTGTAACAAATAAAAAAGGCAATCATGTCATTGAGGGGGATGCACAGTAGCAACAGCCTTTGACTATTTTTTTTATTGTATAGTGTTGTATGTAGAACACACGTGATCTTTGTCTATGTAATTTTATTGCTGTTTTCATAGTTTTTGATGTGTGTTTGTGCCAGTACTCTTGGCTTGACAACATTTTGTATTATGTGCCACAAGGTCAGCGCTGCTTAACCTCCAGCCTCCGTTCAGAACTCTGCGACTGAATTTAAACCAAGGAATAAGAGGAAAGAGAGGAGGCGTAGGATGACGTACATTCTTGTATGTGGCAGCCTGTTCATTCTTGTATGCCACATTTGTGTATCAACAGTACATAGGCCTGGAATTCGTTGTCGCTCTTTGTACAGGTGAAACAAAGCGTATCATGGTAGGTGCCTGCCTCAATGTGCTACACACTGGAAAGTCCAGGTGGATAAAAAATGTTAATCGTCCACATGTCAGCAAAACATGAAGGAAAATCTTAAGTTGTTCCGGGCGTTAACAAATCCGTAATCACCGTAATCTGTCCAAATAAAATTTGCGTCTACAGACGTCATCCAACATGAAGTGGTTAAACTAAGAAAGCGACTAGAACAAAACTTTTAACAAAACAACTCACAGGCCGCCTGGCAAGCTATGCAAAAACATTACAGGTTATAAACCAAAGAAACCTATCATGCACTCTAAGCCATCAAAAGGCAGAATCTTTGTAAGGGGTGCTCTTAACCGAATGCAAGTATGGAGTGTTATAAAACATACTGCATTTAGTTTATCTACGTGTAAGCCTGTGCAGCTGGTAGTGAAAATATTAGTGACAATTGTGTCACATTTCTCGTAGTACTGTGTTACTGCATTTTGTAAATAAATAGTTGTATAGACCTAACTCCATATTAAAGACTTTCTAAATAATTGTGGGCTTGTGTTAGTACATTGGCAATAGACTTCAAGACTTGTACCTTCAAATATTTTTGGGAATGTGTTCTTTACTCAAAATGTTTAAACGTGTTAAGAAAACACAATCTTCACTTCAATGGGTCAAAACATTCAAGTATGCAAAACTTGCACAAGTAAGCGTTGTATGATTGAAGAAAGGAAACAACAATGTGCATGCATTTATCCACCTAAAAAAAACACACACCATTCACACAACACATTAGATGACTTACCTGCTAGCTTTTTCTGCATTAGGAAACTGAATGACAGCATTCTTGTAAGACATATGAAGCACTTTACCACCACAGTTATCAGATAATTGCTTCAGACGATTGCGCAGCTGGCTTACATCCTTGCGAGATGGGAGGTTGTGCACAATGAGTGTATTACTCTCAGAGACCGTCTACAAAGAAACCCACACATACTTAAATATAATTTCCATACATCATGTACTCAACAGATGTACGTATAGACGTCATACATCTGTATACAAATCAAACAGTGCAATCTCAAATCATCAAAGGGGAGCATCTTAAGGATTACAGAGTTGTTGGTGACTTGGACACGAGTCTGACTTTTGTGACTTGTGACATTTTTATGACTTGAGAGTTGACACGACTTAAATTTGACTTTTAAAAAACAAAAACATATAGTGATTGTAATTAACAATCACGTACACTGTAGCTGTTCTGGTACATTGACCTAAGAAGGTTATTTCTGTTGCCACAAATCTAACAAGGTTGTGTTATTCTTGAACTGGATGCAAATGTTATGGAAAAGTTTGCATCTACAAAATAAGCACACATCAAGCATGTCATATCATTCAGGAGACATTTTTTCTACTTTAAACAAGTCACCAGAGAGTGCTGTATAAAACATGTTATCACATCATCACATATTTTTAACTATAACAAAATGTGCAATAAGCTACAGAAGGTACAAAGATAATGTCTTTATGGCATGTTGTTCAAAATTGATTTTTCTTTTTAGAACTTCCTGTTTGGACCGGAAGTAAAGGTCAAAGTAGGGTCATGTTTTTTTTAATAAAATGTCGCAAGTGCTGTAAGTTACAAGACAATACAAACATTACAACTGTATAACATGTGGTTCTGGAGATATGATTTTTTAAAGTTTTGAGCTTCCTGATTGGACCGGAAGTAAAGGTCAAAGTGGGGTCATCGTTATGACTACGCAGACTGTGTAGGAAAAGTGAACTGGTTTGCAACCAGACTGCTTGGATTGTTTTTTATGACTGAGCGACAGTAATTTTGGGTTTTACAACCACACTGATGCCTCCCGCTTCCAAATAAAGAAACAACTAAACTGCGCTCTTGACATATGTCAACAATAACTGAAGTTTGTATGAAATCGTTGTTTTTCTGTCTCCTTTTTAATCAATATTGGGTCGCTGCGAATCTCGCTACACTACTTAGAGGGTAGCTGTCACTGTCAGTATAATAAAATTACAAGGAGTACTACTACGACTGAGTACTACTACTACTGTTGTGACGATTGCACAACCCTCTTTGTACGATCAATATGTAGTTCAGGTTGTTCCTTTTTATCAAGTCGGTTTCTCTGATAAATTAACCTCTAGCATTTTTTTAAAATAAATAATTCACTTGTCCAGTGCAAATACTTTGAGTGCTCATTGCTGGTGCTGTCATTGGTAAATGAAAATATCCAAAGATCATTTCTCACTTGCCTCTCACATACCTAACCTGTGTCAGTTAATTATTTATTATTCATAAATTAAAACAATTATGACATCAGCAAATATCCTCCTACACAAAAACAACAACTGCCTAAACATAGAAAAGGATGGCTATCGATGCAGTTATTCTGACTTTGCAAAATCAATTGAATTGAATATTGTTAAAATCAGTATGAATTTTTTTTATAAAATGTGACAAACCAGTCAAAAGTCTGGAGGACCATTTAAAAAACAAGCCGACTGGTCTTGCTGGCTAGTCGAAAAAAAATGGTAAGGGCAAACACTGTATATTTTTTCACTTTTGGCCTGTTGCTTTAATCCGACAAAAGTTTGTCACAAGAGTTGATCTTATTTCAGAACATTACATGACTTGTGACTTGACTTGACTTGACCTTATTGACAATCCTAGTAATTAGGAATGAATTGGCAGTCATGAGGACCACAGTCCTACATGTCCTGGTACAGCCCATGATTCCCTCTTTAACTATAAGCATTCCTAATCATTCCTTTCCCCCTTTATTAAGCTGCAGTGTCATTTTGGTGAAACACTAAGTTCGAGGCTTAGCATTTTCTAGTTTATCTGCAAACATGTACAAAAGTCAGAAAAAGAAATAATTTATACTAAGTCAGCACAATGCTTGGATTTAGACCATGTGAACTTGGACTCTGAAGCGGACTCTACTCTGATGACTCTTGATACCAATTATGTATATCTTTTTAAAGCCCTACTTTTGTGGAGGCCTGAATGATCTAGTTGAAAAGGTTCATTGTAAACTTGTTTTACGGCACCATATAAAGTTATAAGTTACAGGAACAGTTGAACAAGTCAGATGCATCATTTATGGATGTACATACTGTACACATAATATTTACAAGGCATGTGCATACACAAAAACTACCGGTAATTACAAGCATTTGGTTTGATGAGGCAAAATTGTGCTCACTTCACCCGCACTTTACACAAGTAATAGCTGCGTTTGATGTAACTCATAATACAAATAACTGATTTACCTTAGCAGGTGATCGAAATGGTAACTCATGGACAATGTCTTGATATGTGATAGTTTGATTGGCACATGCCTTTAGTGCTTCAGATGCTTCATCACGGTGAACTAAAATCACTCGAAGATTGTTGCGATGACGAAGATCAGATAGATCACGTGCAAAGTTGATGTCACCTGCAGCAAAATAAGAATTGCAATAAGGCTTATCATCAGCATTTGTTTTTATTATGCAAAATAAACTACAAAAGTTACGTTGTCTGCAATTACTTTTTTTATGTAACTTTCAAACTTTTAAAGGTCATTCATAATAATAATAATAATGGAAGCAATAATAATCATTAATAAGAGTCAGAAAGAAATTATGGGTGGGTCAAAAGAAATCATTGATAACTGAAATTCAGTTTTCATTTCAAAAAACTAAGAATAATTGTTTTTAAGGGGAAAATAAACATCAGTCTGTTCCTATTCCAGATCGTCTGTCATCTGTACAGTTCCATTATCATTGGTCAACCTTGTTTCGACAGCCAATCTCCACACCCGATGAGAAGGTGCCAATTTCCTCTTTAAAAAGTTGCATGCTAGAAGCATGGAAAAGCCACAAAAATACCTGAGCTAGGAGAACATTGATGTAAAATAGCTGCTTTATTTTGAGGCATCAATTTGTTCTGCAGTGTTAGGATTATTAATCCTTTTGTTACTGTTTTTTTTTTAAATGGACATAAACTACCTACCGCTGGTGACCACTTGAATTGTTTTACAGCAGTACACAAATTTTTACTTATTGAATTCCCTTTTTGTGAATACTGTAAGCTTGACCTACTTAAGTCACCAATGGCTAGGTAAGGGTTTAATAGTCTGATAACTTCAAATTTCGAATCACTGAAAGGGCCTCTACTTCTCTACTTCAACATTTTGGGGAGCTTAAATCGAACACTGCCAAAGTTTAAGTCCGAGTCAAGCCCAAATCATATTCAATTGTCTATTCCACATGCTAACATTCCATAGTAGAATGAATTTTATTGCACAGGGGTTTGAACATTAAGCATTTTTCTTTTATCCATAATTTTCACACAATAATTCAGCTCTCAATGTAAAAAAATTTCAGCAAAATCTAAACGCTATTAGCCACTTAAGGGTATTTTTTTCTGTGCTTGCTAGAGTGGGCACTAATAAAGGTTTCCTTTTTATATTTCCATTTCAGAATGACCTTACATTTCTGGCTCCTCAACCCCATTTCAATTGGGTGAAAAAATAGAAAATAAGTTGTTGTTGAAACAAAAACAAACACTTTAGCAGAGTTGGTGAAATGTAATGAGAAAGATTAAAAAATATGTCTTTGTAGGAAATATTGATATAAGAGAACATAATTTAAAGCCAAAGATTTAAATTTTTGAAATAAGAAACTTTGATTATTAGTCTCATTTGAAAACTGTTGACGTCATAGCTTATCATGATGTCATAGCTTATTTGTTATCCAGACATGCTCAGTCTAAACCTTTTTGAACTTGCAACAGGTTTTCCGCGAAAATATACATTTTTTAACTTGTCATGAGAGAGCACTGTTGGAAGGCTTCATTTCATACACAGAGACTATGTCCAAATTCCAGTTCATTGTGTTTGCAGACCTAAAAACGAGGCCCAGGGGTACACATTTTCACTCAACTTCCAGTTCTGATTGGGAGACAAGGTCAAATAGGGTCATGTCAGTGCAACATTAAAAAAGTGGGTGAAGCCCTTTTATGAGATGTATAGATTGTCAAAATACATGTAGCTAATGTAAATCAGGAGATATATTTTTTCAAAATATTACAACCTAAATTAATGTAAATCAGTACCAGACGGCATAATGATGATGTCACAAAAGCACTGTCATGTACTGTTCCCAATGTAACTTTGTGTGAAGTTTGAAAGTTATGGAAGTTTGGAAAATTTGTCTCTGTTGGCCTACAAAATTGCTGACATTTACCACAGCCTAATGCCAAATCAGTCTTCATGGACTTCAATCAAAGGAGCAGAACAGCAAGCAACAGTGCTTCTGCAGTATACAGTTTAAATGTAGCTAAATACATACATTGGCTTTAACGTCCGATTTCAACCAAATTTAATGTCAAATTGGTACCATCTCTGTGCAAAAGTTTGAACAAGCCAAACATGCCAACAGACAAACAATCTGATGTAAACAGTGTGATGACATAAAACATGTAAGTAGTTCTTGTATGATTTTTTGTCTTTTACCATCCAGTTTGAACCGGATGTCAAGGTCAAAAAAGTTTTGTGTAGGTTTTGTTTAGTTTTTTAAGGCCTTTCCGATGATATAGAGATGATG
>CM021528.1:16249364-16259651 GCA_010994315.2 Pisaster ochraceus
CAAATTGCCCGTAAAGATGGCCGACTTACGTCATATTGCAACCTATCTATACCTGACACTTGGCAGCTGATAGAAAACAGCGGAGGATACTTACGAGTACGCAATGTCAGATGTACTTTTGACGAAAGCGCTTGATGATGAGTGGAGCGCGCGCACGCGCGGCCGATCTAGGTATTATATTCTATAGATCCTTGCACAACGCGCAGCGTACTCACATGTGCCTATCCTGGGTGTCATTTTGGGTGTCAAAATCGTATACAAACGTGCACAAAAGAGAGTTGACACCCAAAATTACGCGCATTGTTCGGAGGTGCGTTGTGCGTTCTGTAAGGGGGTCTATATAAATCAATAGACCGCCCTTGCATAACGCGAAACGCTACAGGTACGCTGAGGTCACGCGCACGTTTTTACGCACAGAGAACAGCTATCGTCCAATGATCTGCCTCTTTTTTTGAGAGTGTGACGTCATGTGCAATGGGTCTATAGAGGATGAACACACACACATGCCACGATCACGATTTATTGTCCAAAGTATTTTTATCTAAAATATTATATTTATTCGGGGATTATAGACGTTGTTTTTGACTACTTAAGAAATGGCCGCCGCGCTGCCCTTGTCGGGCCGCGTACCTAAGCTAATGCGCTCTCTAGTTCCTATATATAACTCTATGGGCTGGCTCGAACAAGGCATGCTGGGAAAGATGGCGCGGCGAGGTCGATCACCCCTGGGAACGAGGATGGGCTTTGGCAGCTGCCATAGACCACTCTGGATCACCCGTCCAGAAACCGATGGGTTACTTTCTTTTTTTTTAGCTTAAATTCTACCTCCATGCTTATATAGTGTCCAGAACTTTGCAGTGGCATTTTGGGTGCAGGAACGTTGATTTAAATGTTGTTGTGTTGGATCGCTCCATGGTTTTTGAAGTTGATGTTGTTCGCTATTCGACTTCTTTCAGTGAGACTATACTAGCCTTTCGTCAAAGCGCACGCGGCGGCACCCAAGATGTCAAGCACGAAAAAAGAAGAAGACCAGCGCAAGCTAATCAGTTATTCATGATCATGAACTAGTATACATGCACCTTTTTAAAACCAATCCCCGTCAGCTAGATATTAACCTCTTCTATATTTAGATGGGTAATAAGTCTGACAATTATTTATTTTAATTTGTTTTAAAACCGATATAAACATAAAATAGGACGATTTGACAATTGGGCCCAGCTAGTATTAGGCTGACGATGGAAAATGACAATTATCATGACAAAACGCAACATAGGTCTGGCTATGTAAGTTTTTGTGCTCTATGGCATGGTCATGCATTTGTTTGTGATGTAAGAATCGTCGCGTCCAGTGGGGAGATTTACAAATAAATATATATTTTCAAAAACATTTATAGCATGGACACTACTGTGTGTCTTAAATTCACTGGAAGATGTAAAAATATAAAACAAATAGTACAACGCCTCAGTTACTGGGCTAGACACATTATCACAAGACCAAAGAAGAATGAGACGGGACCAGTTGCTCTATCTTGATGCCAACACCTACCCAGTTGTTTACGATCTTGCCTTAGTTTTACCCACACCTGTCACGAAAAATTGTCCGCTGCCAAAGTGTCCCCTCATTTGCATACTGTGATATGATTGGTCATGCATCCATGACGTCACATTGAGTATAAATATACCGAGCATTGCCAAATACTAAGCGTGCTCTGCCCAAAGTAGACGTCGTATATATCTTTTCATCTTAGTTTGTCGTTTAAAATTTTGTGTGGGAAAAATTTCTTGATTATTTGTGATTGTATAAGGATTCTTAACACTTCATTTTCTTTGGCACTTTCTACCAGTGTTGTACTGTATTCAAGACCCAACAGTTCGAGACCGAGACCTGAAGGTTGGGGGGGGGGGGGCGAACAACACTGCTTTGTACATCTATGCGTAGTTTTTAAACCCGCAGGAACGAACACGCACCTCAGAACATTATATTGAGTTTCACTCGCTTGAAATTTACTAAAATATCTCGTCTGTTTTTACGTGTGACCGTAGTTTCACTTTTCACATAAACTTTGCGTTAGCTTACTCTACATAACTTGTGATTTTAAGGCTATCATTGCAGAAAGTGTTGATCCCAGCATAGAGCAAGGAACTCCAGTCATATGTGGCCACTATAACTTCATGCCAAATACTTTAGTCTTGCCAAATGCTGTCCATTCCTATATACAGCCAAATACGCCCGTTAACCTCTGTCATTGTCCATTCCGCTTTCGACCATTTTTGCCAAATGCTGTCCAGTAACAGGCGCGGATTCGGGAATGTTTGTTAACCGGGGGGGGGGGGCACAACGGCGCACTCAGGACGTATGTATTAGTATGCGGGGGGGGGGGCTCAAAGAAATTTAACGGGTGGGGTGCAGGGGCCGGCCGTACGGCCCCTGGTGGGGGACAGGGGTGAAGCCCCGGTGGGTGTCCAGGGGGCTAAGCCCCTTGAGGCTATATGAGCTTTTGGCATTTTGGAGGTGAAAAACAAGCCTCCGTGTGTATAAATACAGAGAAAGAGGCACACTTTTTGCATTTCTGTAACGTCAACGCCGGAGAAACAAAACGTTTAACCCACAAATCTCTTGAGTCTGGATTTTTTTTCAGTGATGCTCCGCCCTCATTTAGACAATGAACTGAATGTACACTGTAGGCCTACATCATCAGCAGAAGTTTTTGTTTGTTTGCTGATGTTGTTGAAGAGAACATTCGTTGGTGGTGCTACCTACTTTCCATCACTTAGTGGAAAATTTCACGAGTATAAGTAGGCGGCAAAACCTACTGATCCGACCAATAATCCTATGTTTTGTGAAAGGTGTCACATAGGCCTAATAATCATTTATCTTAGATAACTGTTGAAAAAGGAAACCAAAAGTTCTACCGATGGACATAAATGTGATGTATTATTTGGAAAGAGTTTACAATTACAGGTCTTTTTAATCCATGCACAGCCGACTTAAAGAAAAATGCAGAAAGGAAGCAACACGTGATGGCATGCGTTTGATCTGGTCGGTGCATTTCTTGCATATTCATTAAAAACAGCGTGGGTAAAGAAAGGGTTCTAACTGGCGTTTCTCAAATTCAAGTGTAGTACATGTTGTACTATCTTTACACTTGTCCAGAAATCTCTTGAAAAGGGGAAAACACTTCAGTGCTGGAACGACGTAAAATATATTTTAGCATGGACAAATTGGCATGTCGGTTTTCAAATGCCTATATGTTGTTGCTGCAAATCTAAACAATTACAAAAGCAAATTATAAAAGATTAACAAAAGAAGGTGCCATGGTGCATTGTTACTTGAGTCGGGATGAAACCACTGATCTCTATCATATTAATAGAGATCAGTGGATGAAACCGGTGAGTACAATGCAGAGCCTTGGGGCTACGGGAGTTTCACGTAGAAGACAATCGGTGGCCTGTTTTTTGTGTGACATTGCATGCAGTTATAAAAAAGGAGGAAAAACTAAGGTTTTTGTTGTTTGTTTTTTTTTCACCAGGGGCACGTGCCCCCTGGCCCCTGGATCTGCGCCTGGGTAAGTTCTAGGCAAATACTGGGTTATCTTCTTGCCAATTATTGTCCATTCCTGTCCATTTCGCCCGGACTTGGCACGGATGCCAATACTAATGTTCTTCGTCCACTGCGCATGCTCAGTGGACACTATTTGGCAGCGGACTTTTTGGTATGACCCCCCCCACACACACAAATGCGCTCAAGAGAAATAATAATTAACAAGTTATTTAAAAAAAAAAATCCAAGAAGACCCTTTTTAAAATTTCTTCCCTGTCTTCAATATAATCACAGTCACACCAAAAACAATAACTTTATTATTGTGTGTCATTCCTTGTTCACTAAAGAGGGGATTAAAGGAATATATAACTTAAATAAACGAAGTACAAACTAGGTCACCTTGCAATTTTTTTTGTAAGAAATTGCAAGGGTCCACCATTGGTGACGTTGACTTGTGTACGAGTTGATCCGGATACTAGAACCTCAATGGGCTGCCGACCATAGAGTAATCTCAAGAGATGGGCCAACTACCGCCATTTTGTCTTCGTTAAACATTTTTTGCGTCTGGATTTTCTAATTTTAGTCTTGATGCAAGACGTTCGTATGTGGTTACCATCCGCAACGTAATACACGACACGCAACAAATGATAGTTGAGTGGGTATTCGTTGAAGTTAAAAATAACACCCAAAAAACGTCTCAGCCTAAGACTAGACTATCGTCCTTGCACAATTCTGCGACCTATGTACTGTGTACATGATGTACATGTACATGTAGTACATGTAAACTATGTACATTTGGTTGGAGTCTGTGTCTCGAATTCATTGCGCTGTCGAGAGAGAGAGGAAGACCAAGCCTGGAAGATTGAGCCACTGCTGCTGTCACCGGTCGTGTGCCAATACTTGCTTTACATTACTAAGTTAAACGTGCCTTAATCATGGCTGAAAAGGCTAAACAATTGTCGTTCAAAAACACCGAAGAAGAGATAGTGTACTGGAAAAGGTTATGTGACGATTATAGAAAAAAGTGAGTAGTACTTCCTAGTGTAGTAAGTATAACACTCGTTGGGGGCCGACATGACGATTAACGTCGTAGCAATATAAAATGTACAACATTAAACTGACGTTAATAATAATAATAATATATTTTGAACTAATTGATGTATTTTGTAGGTTGGATAAACAATTTATAGTAACTCACCATACTTACTATACATTACTACACAGTACATATAGTACAATGATAGTCAGACTCAGATAGTTGCGATGATTGTAACCCTCCATCCTCCCGACCGTCGGGAGGATCAGGGATGGAGGGTTACGATCATCGCAACTATAGTACCACTACCACTAGCAGACTAGGCTAAGTAACAATAGTAATAAACAATTTGTATTTAGAACACAGTTGAATTAGCATGGTACTAATAGTACCACACTCGTTTGACCAGTTCGGGATCATTAACCAGTTTCGAATCACTTAAATTTGCAATAAGCACATATATTAATTAAATTACTTCTCACACTACAATTTCTGTTGATACATTACTTGTGAAGAATAACATCCAATAAACTAACACAACCGTAACAAACCCAAAATAAAGTGCTAAACCTGTCAAACACTAAATATAGTACAGTCGTCATGGTTGTTTGACCAGTTCTGGATCACTTTTTGAATTCACGTTGAAAAAAGTTAATCAGTTTACCTAAAACATGTCATACAACTCACCAAGTATCCATTGACAATTAAAAAAAAAGAAAAAAGTATATACATATAATACTTTTAAAGTTGACCCCGTAACTGGGGGCACTGTACTTCGCAAATATTAAAAATAACAATGTTTTGTACATTGTCAAAATTTTGAAAAAATGGAGTACAGTGCTCCAGTTACTGGGTCTACTTATGCAGAGGCTTGAGAAAATTACACCTATGTAATTGTCACCTGTTTACGTTCAGGATCTGTTTATTTCTTTGGAATCATTAGCCTGCCCTCTACTGCAAACCCAACTCCTGGAGTCCTAGTGAGGTTCGTTCTGCTATCGTCTTACAGCATGCAGAACATACCTCATACATGTAGTTCTAGGAGGATGCAAACCCATACTCCCAATCATAAAACATGTCTCCCAAGGGCACAAACTTCAGAAAGGTGTGTTTGCATTGATGTTCCACCCAACTTGAGTGACAGTTTGGATGGCCCAAATTAAATGTAGCGGCTTTTATACAATGCATCATCACATTCACAATGTAGACTGCTGGTGGTTATTTCTACCTCCATGGGTGGCGAGAGGGTAAATTCTTTGAGTGTACCTGAAGGAAAAAGATGTTGAGTGATCCCGAACTGGCCGAGGGTACGATGCCCCCTAAAAAATGATTTGGTAATTTTATCTCCTCCCCCCCAAAAAGCCTAAGATGCAAAATATTAACATGTGAAATTCTTAGCATTTCACATCAGTTTGCCCTGGTGTTCAAATTTGAAAGTTGAGAAGTTTTAACAGCGTTTTTCAACCAGCATAAAAATAAACAAAATAATTATTGGAGGCAAACTTCAGAAAAGACTGGGTCTGTAAAAGTCATTACTTAGACATGACCAAAAGGGCAAAAACTTGTAAAATATTTGAAAAGGGAACCGCAACAGATATCGCTCTAATAACACTTTAAATAAGTGAGAACAAGAATCTTGGAGTTGGTGCATTGATTTAATGGGAGCCAGTGAGGTGAAGTGGAGTGATTATGTTCTTGAAGTTTCCTCTGACAAACAAGACAAGCTGCCAAGTTCTGAATTCTTTGGGGTTTGAAAATTTGAGAAGCCGGCAGCCTAAACAACAAACTGTTGTAGTACTACATAGTCAAGATGAGATGTAACAAATGCATAAATGAGACGTTCAGTGGAACTTTGGTCTGCAGGTACAGTAAGTTGCAAAACTTGCCAGATTCTATGAATACTGAAGGATGCAGAGAGACAGCTTTTGCGAATGTGTCCCATTAAGTTGAAGATTATTAGGATTAATTGATCTCTCACAGATTCGGAAACATAAAATCATTGGCCTTGCAGAAATGTGATGTGACATGACATACATCTGATTTTGCACAATTGAGGAGAAAACTGTAGTACAAGTCGAAGCAGCAACACCACTGATGCATTCCTACTAATTGTTGATGGTTGAATGTTCTTTGCTGGGGGGGGGGCTGCAATTCAAGCCAATTAAAACAGTAGTTTCCACTTGCATTGTTCTTCAACATGATGCTGATCATCTACATAGGAGCCGTCCAGAGCTGTGCCACCAATGCCATATCTATGTCCAAGACATTTATGAGAGCGTGAAGGTTAATGGTTTCAAATGCCAAGAGAAATTTAGCAGCACAAGAATGACCTCTAAACGTCTGTCAATGGTGTGATCATTTTGAACACGAAGTAAAGCAGTTTCAGTTGAATGACAAGATGAAGAATGGAGATTGAAACTCTTGAGAAGAGACTAATTGTCTTGGCAGTCAGTCTGTTGGAGGTACAATGTAATCCAGAAGTTGACTGGTCAAGAACCTTAGCAATAAACATCTAGTTTGTGATAGGATGGTACTTCTTAAAACTAGAGTACATGTATGAATGAAGAGAAATTTTGTAAGAAGCAGGCACAATGCCAGATGTCAATGGGGAGTTCACAATTTGAGTGATTCTCGGCAAAAGTTTGAGATACATTGTGTAGATCTTTATTAACCATGTGGGCAGGGGATCAAGGTCATGTGGTGTCATTTTATTTCTACATCATAGACGATAAAAAAAAGAAAGGTAAACTCCTACTCCCACCAACTCATGCTCAAATATTTTGTACGTAGAATGTTAGCTTTGAAATATATTAATTCCTATATAGAATTGTAAGAAACAAATTATCCCAAATGAAAAAAATAATGTTAAGGTTTTATTCCCTTCGCAACTTTTGGATGCAGTTATTTGGCTAGCAATGTTGTATTTAGTGATTGATGAAATAGTGTTAAATAAGAAACAAGTTTTTCTAAGGAGAGTGAATATTTTTAGCTTCCCTTTATTTGTTATTTACCAACAGGGAGCCAAGTCGAGTATACAGATTGTTCAAATTTGATAGGGGCCTAACTGATGTTATACAATTGGCAAAACAAAGTGTCAGTTTTGATTAATATTTTGTATTGTTACTCAAGTACATGTTTTATGTTCTTGTTCCAAATGGTATGTCTGGACAATTAAGCGTAGATTCTCGTTTTTGGGGCCAATTGACAGGGGTAGTTCACAAATAAAGAAATGAACTAACCTTTCCAATTAAACAGGAATATTATTTTCAACAGGGATGGGAATTCCCAAGTTACTTCAATTCTAAAAACATTCTATTTTCAAAAATATATGAGCACAAGTTGAATTTATACAAGTTGTTTTGAGTACAAGTTAGTTGGAGTACGTTTTGGTTTGGGTGCAAGTTGGTTGAGGATGATTTGGTTTGAGTAGGAGTTGACATTCATATACGCCACTGTTGTTACTATCATGATTAGAAATATTTCACTGTAAAAAATATGTAAATTGCAAAACTGTTCTAGCCTTTAAGAAGCCTTCAAAGATGTGGAATGGTACTTTGTCATATCTTGTGGACTTTACACTCACAAGTTTACTGTACAGACTCACTACAATGTCTGCCAGTATATACCTTGGGGGATGCACTGTACCTCAACTTGTAATTGTTCAATGTATTCACTCGTGTTAGGTTTACCATACTGCCATTATTGTCATCGTATCTTGTTAGAAAAAGCAGATGGAAAGTAATGCCTTTTTGTAAAAGTAGTTTTTTGAAATTTAATTTGGATAGTAAGTTTTTAAAAGAAGCAGTGATAAAACCTAATAAACTTATTTCAGTTTCTATGAACTCATGCAAAATATCTGAACATGAAAGTCAAAAATGTTTTTGTTTTAAATTTTAAAATGTACATTTTCAAATTAAAAACATTTTTTGGGTGTAATTTTATATTTTGAGCAATATCTTTAAAAAAACCACCTTTTTATTTTGCAGCAACTTAACTAGGACAAATTTTTGAGTTGATGAAGTGCATACAGTCTTTCTTGATCTTTAGTTGGTACCAGTTCATTTAAGCTGTCATATAAATTAAGTTTGGCATGATGCAATTGCAGCTCATAAACATTCCAATGTTGTGTTTTTTTTCAGCTGGGAAGAGGCGAAAGAGGAATTAGATGAATTTCAAATCAGCAGTCAAGAATTAGAAGCAGAGTTAGAAACACAACTTGAAACTGCAGAAAACAAGGTCAAGGAGTTAACAGTTGCTAAGGAAAGACTACAGGTTGAAACAGATGCACTAAAGGTATTGACAGTTTTCCTACATCATGTACTATGTATGCATACATGTATAGACCCCTTGCACAATGGGCAGTGCACTCACACACGCCCGTCCTTTCCGTCATTTTGGGAGGTAAAAATCGGCACCAATGTGCACAAAATATTTGACTCTCAAAATAATGGAAATGGTAGATGCGCATTATTAGGAGGTGCGTTCCGCGTTGTGCAAGGGGTTTATAGAAATCAATAGACCCCCCTTGCATCACGCGAAACGCTACAGGTACGCTGATGTCACGTGCACGTTTTTACGCACAAAGAACAGCTATCGTCCAATGATCTGCCTCCTTCTGGCACTTTTTTAGAGTATGACGTCATCTGCAAGGGGTCTATTATACTGACTTACTAATCAAGCTTCTTCCCCAGTGTGACATGTATAATAATAGTATTGTTCTTTTCATGTAATTTTTTTTTCTATAATTAGTGGCTTGGGAACATTTGCAGAGATGCACATACGCTGTGTAGGCCTGGGCGACTAGTCGCGCTTCAAATAGCGACTATTCATTATTTCCAAAGATGCATTGCGGTATATTTTTCGCCTCGGGTGCAAGATGGTAAAATTCACACTAGTAAAATAGGAAGTATGCACTGCAATGGACGCATTGCAGTAAGCAACTCTTATGATGCAACAATATAAAATAGCAGATATGAAATTGCTAAATGTTTATCAAATTTATAAGAAAAATATTTGCTTAGCGAAATGGCACCCACCCCCACATTAATGCCTTACGGTGCTAATCGAACCATAGGGATAAAGGAAATACAGCAGCAAGAATGAGACAACATAGCGATAGTGAGTTGAGCATGGCAAGCTTTATTCATTCATTGTATGGCTTTATTCCATTATGCAATAGGTAGTTTTGCACATGCTGTCAGATTAATTAGATTTATTGAAGATCCAAAACTTGTCTTGTAATATTTAATAAATGTAGTCTTCATCAACTAAATTAAATAACCTGAAATTCTTTGAATGTTTGACCTCATTAACCCCCTCCCCCTCCCCCGGCAGGAGTTTAATTTCATAATGAAATGACAGTTTACACCCTAAAAAGTACATAAAAAAGACACTAAAAAAATTGTTATGTTGGCAAAACGGGCCAGAAAAATAAGGTAGTTAGGTATAGTGTAGGTGTTTTTTTTAATCATCACATTCATTGTTATATTGACTACAGTTAGTAGGAAGGGTTTGTTTTGTGCGCATGACAGTTGTTCCAACTAAAACATAAAATCCTTGGATGTCACAGGAACCTTTATGTAATTACACTGACTGGCTGTTCATTTTACAATAATGACACAATACATAATTAGGTGTTCGTGCAACATGTGCACGAGCACCTATTGTTTTTGTTCTGTTTTTAGGTGTTCGTGCAATATGTGCACGAACAC
>CM021528.1:16316240-16334915 GCA_010994315.2 Pisaster ochraceus
TTGCGAACAAAACACAGAGCTGTTCCTTTTAAAACTACACCTCTAGGAAGTCACATGACATTTGATGACGTCATTAGAACAGTACCTCAAATTTTGGATATTAAACGTCTCAGCTTGAACACGTCATGCAAAGTTTCAGCTTGATCACACATTTATTCCTGTAAATAAATCTTTGAAAAGTGCAGATTTAAGGTGACAAAACACACAAAGATTGGACTTTCTTTATTGAGGGAGGTGAAACAAAGATGACTTCAGTCTTGTTGCTATTCAACTGACAGTTACGGATGACATCTCCCAGAGGAACAAATGTAGATGTTGGAATGTATGGGTCCAATAACATTCCCCTGCAGGACCCCATACTGCAATGGATATAATATCACATCCTAACGTTTTGGATGTTCAGTGTGGTGAGAGCTGTTGATGATCACAGTCTGGTGTTGCTCAGCAAAGTACAATGAAAACCAAGTGTTTGGTGTTTGTGATACGCCCACATGTGATTTCAGCCTGTTAAGTAGGATGCTATGATCAAGGGTATCAAATGTCTCACTAAGGTCTAGCAGCACAAGAATAGTCATCCTACCCTGGTCTGTGTCCTGTAAAATGTCATTGTGTATGCAAACAAGTGCTGTTTCAGTTCCATGCAGTCTTTTGTAGGCCGACTGGAAAGGCTCGTAGCGACATATATATGCCGAGTAAGTTGGTCAGCACCAACTTTCTAAACAAACTTGGAACAAAATGACAGGAATGTAACAGGCACTGACAGGTCTGTAGTTATTTAACTCCTTTAATCTCAGCACCTTTTAGGTACCTAGTCTTTGGTATTGTGTCAATATGGCAGATGTCAGAGCATATGGAAAGACACTGTGAGTCAGAGAGGAGTTTACAATTGAAGTGATAATAGGTGCAAATTCAGCACTAATGCTTTCAGCGGTCTAGTTGGAACTGAATCTAACTGACAAGATTTCAACGTAGATTTGTGATTCATCTTAGTTACTTGTATATGAGATATTGATGTAAGTGAGAGTTTGTATCCATCAGGAAGTATTACTTTAGTAACGAGATTGAAACAGTCTTGCTCACTAATCTGATGGAGGTTTTGCTGAATGCAGAAAATCTTGCCTTGGTAGAACTTGCAAAAGCGATTAGAAAGTTCAGTTGTTAAGTTATGTGTAATGTGAGGTAGACGAGGTTTTGGACTTAGAAGACTGTCAATGACATGAAAAATAGGACCTGTGTCACCCATGCTGCTAGATATCAAATACCGGTAATACTGGGTTTTGGTGTTATCACTCATCTCCACTGTGTTACATTGGTCTTTGTAAAGTTCAGGGTCAATCACAAGTAGAGTTGAATTCCAGCAACGTTCCATTTCTTGTGCTTGAGTTTCTCAGCACAAATAGTATTCAGGAAACCTAGGTGTGTTTGGGCGGTGTGTAACAGTCTTTGTTTTCCGTGGTGCATTTTTCTCAAGTAGAAGCTTCATAACCATTTCAAAGGTGTTAATAAGCACATCTGGGTGGGTGCTTAGCTTTGGCTAGATCCATTAGGGAAGAGCTCTGAATTTACTGCTGATAGCATTGATCTTTTTTATTTTTCGGTAAACGATGTTGGAATGAAACCTTTGCAGCTTACCAAAAGGCAGGTAACCAGTGAATGATCAGACATCATTGGGTCAAAAATGTCAACAGTTCTGAAGAAGTCATTGCCAAGTCTGATAAAGTTATGGAGTTATCGCCAAGTCAAGTGCATGTCCATAAGAGTGGGTGGTCTGCGTAACGTGTTGCTTTATACATGTAAGTCGCAGGAATCAAGGAAGTGCCTGAACACAATGGTGTCTGGAGCTTCTGATTGATCGTAGTGAATGTTACACTCTCCTAGCATAAGGAGTCTTGAAGGAGAAGTTACTAATTCCTGGAGGAGACTAGAAAACCCTAACAACTATCAACAGAAAACGAGCGGAAGTACATTGAATACCAAATACAATGTACTCAAAGAAGAAAATCTCAGTGGTTGGTGGGTTAAAGAAGGCCAGCATTGCCCCTAATTGTGAGTTGTTGTGGATAAAATTGTAGCCAGTAGCAGTTAGGCCTGAGACTGTCCTAGTAACTCACTCCTTCAGCCATGCTTCAGTAATCGCTAATAAATCAATGTCTTTCTTGGTTATGAGCTCAAGAAGATCAGTTCTTTTGTTGCAGATTGAATGTACATTTAGTGTATTCACAAAAAACAATGAGGTATTACCATTGCTTATGTGTATGTGGTGGGAGGTTTGTATCAAAATTTTGAAGACTCCTAGTCCGAGAAAGTGTGACATTACAATTACACATAGGGAAAAACACTCCAAAATCATGATATTCCTCAGTCAAATGAAGTGAAACAAGTATTGCAGGTACTTGAAACAGTTAAAATATCAGTCACAGAGATGATAGCTACTCATAAAAGAGTAAAAAAGACAATGAAATATGTAAAAGCAACGCTCAAAATTACTGACGAGAAAATTTTGTTATTGTAAAACAAAACTAGCTTAACATTATGAAATTTAATAGATGGTAAAATTTTATTTTACCCATATACCGATGTGTGTTTACTTTCTATCTCTTGTTGTGGTACCCACTGCTAAATTTGATTGATTCGAACTGCCCGAGCTGCCAGGCAATTTCAGTGGTCTTGCGGTAAGCCATCTGCTCTGGAATGGCAAAGGTCTTGGGTTCAAACCCCACCTGAGTAATATGCCTATGGATTTATTTTCCACAGGACTTGGGAAAGTACTGAGTATACAGTGCCTTACAAACATCTGTGTATGGGTAAAATCAAATAATATTCTTTATCCCCGATGCAAATTTAACATCTAAATAATTGTTGTGGTACCTACTGCTGAAAACTAGAATTCAAACTGCCTCTAGCAACCAGGGAATCTCAGTGGTCTAGTGGTAAGACACCTGCTGTAGAATGGCAAAGGTCATGGGTTGGAAACCCATACACGAGTAGTATGCCTATAGATTTTTTTTCGCAGGACTTGGGAAAGTACTGAGTACATGTATACAGTGATTTACACACATCGGTGTATTGGTAAAATCAAACATTATTAATTTACTTCTTATGACATGAATACTAAATTAATCAATCTTGAGACAACCATATCTTGAAAAGTGTACATCTGATCAGACTTTGTTCACTTATATACCTGTGGGCTACTATAGATGTGTTTGTTTGTCTAAAAAATTGTGTGACAAGACCAGGACATAATTGGTGGCGCATTTTTACCCGTGTAAAAAGCAAATAAAACAAAGTGAAAACAAATCTTATGTTCAGAAACATAGTTATTTGATTAAGGTCAATTTACTAGCCCTATATTCAAAAAATCTTTCTTATAACAAGGTAGATTTTATTAATACAGTCGACTCTCGTTAATACGAGCTCGGTTAATGCGAGGTATTTCACCATTCCCGAAATGTCCCATGCGTGTTTCTATGTCTTAAAAAACAGAAGATACAGGCACGGTCATAACGAGAACACGGATATACAAGGTATTTTTGTGGCCCATGATGACAAAATGTATTGTTTTTCATACTTTTGTAGCGAGATCTTAAAAATACTGTTGCGTTCAGTCAAGTTTCGGAAAATCATTTTTGTTGCCAAACTATTTATCGGATCGGACCGGCTATACGGTTCTGTCCGATCCAAAAACCAGAAACATTTCGCTGGTAACCTATGCTTAAAATGCTACTTCGCTTACACGCTGACCGCTACCAGCGAAAAACAACTTAACGTTCAGCATAGGCGCAACGCAGTATCGAATCTGTCACATCATGGTCACATGAACGGCAAGTTTGACATCACTTTGCTTTGATTTTATCTTGAGTTATGCAAAAAATTCAATTTCTATGATCATAGTCAACAAAAATGCATTTATCAGTGATATTTTTGTGTACAGGAAGCTCGTAAGAACTGTACTAGGAAGCAAACCGCTCCGTTCTAACCTAGACATGTGTGTAGTGCATGCACTATGACGACGTGTGTATACATGTACAGTACATGTACGTTTAAATAGTGCACTGCGTTTAAGACAAGGTTCGGATAATACAAGGAAAACGGGCCAGTCCGGCAGACCTCGTAATAACGAGAGTCGAATGTAGTTTATTCCTAGGAAAAGAACTAATTATTCAAAGATTTTCAGTAAAAATTCAATGTTCAAATGCTAAATTTCAGGTAAAGCTTCATGAAGTCCTAATCCCACCTCTGACCTAATGCAATTGCATTTTTCTTTTACAAAAACCTTAGCACCAGTAGTTGTTATAGAACCCTCTTGTGTGGTCTTCTATCTTTGTTTATGTCGCCATCTTTTATGAAGTTGCATTTTCATCGAAAGTGAACAAATGCCCTTTTGAGCATAATTATATGCCAGTTACAACTAAAATTTTAAAACTTATACTCGATCTGTTTTAAAGGCTCATTATTTGGGTCTGTTTATGGCGGTTTGAAAACTTTCAAACAGTTTTCTAAACATAAGAAAAAATTCCACCTTTCTTTTCTTTAACACTATAACAATTTATATTTGGATTGTGGTAACACCATGTGTATATCTAGCTTTGTATATTTGTTCAGGGAACTAGGTCTTGCTATTTATTTTACTGTCGTGGAGTAGATTTTGGAATTTGGGAGATTACATCGGGAGACTACTTAGTTCTGAAAAGAACTGTCCAGCTTATTAGCTACTAGCTGGGCAGAAGGTAGGAAATTAGGGGCTAATACTTTCGCTTAGTGGATCGAAAGGACTTATTAACTTCACTGCCGCGAAGTGAGTTCTTAATTGGTCTCAAGGTTTCGACCAGCCTGCTCTAGTCATCGTCACTTGTTCAAAAGTATTGTGTCCACTTTGATTTACTGTTCCTAATGCGGAGCCCTTAAAGAGAAACATGTTTTTAAAAAATTAATGAAACAGGAATTCAAGTTCTTCATTTTGTGTACTTAAAATCATGGTGAACTCTAAAAAAAAGGGTACTTTTCGAACTAAAAAACATTTTGCGGACTAAAAATAAATTATTTTGTGCACTCAACATCATTTTGTGTGTTTGACATCATTTTATGTTCTCAGAATCATTTTATGCTCTCAAAATCTTTTGACCCCCAAATTTATAAGAGGCCAGAGACCCTCAAGGCAACACCCAGAATCCCCAATCTGCAAGGAATTGTTAAATTGCAACGTCTACAACGCGGACATAGCTCATGCAGATCTTGAAGTGGACGGGGCTTAAATCATCAGCATGAACAGCAAGGATCAACATTTCTAGGAGTACACCCATGCTTGCTTTGTCTGAGTTCACCTGTTCACTCACTGTACAGTATTGTATTAAAACAAATTATAATAATATACTGGAACCTATCAGGAAAAGCCAAACAAAAAGCCAACAATGTGTGGAATTATAAATGTGCAGAAGAAAATAAACGACACTGCTTGTATCAGGGCAATACAATCAGTTGAAGGGAGAAGCTTACCACAACGAACGCTAGAGAAAAAGAGGACGAGCTGGTAGCGGAAAGTGCCCTTTGTGTAGTATAAGAGTCTATTGTCGAAGCCTAGGGCTTAGAGAGATATGCAAAAGTACGTTTAACAGGTAAAGGAATCCATGAAGTGAACCACAACATTTGTAACAGAAAGGAGTTTTTGTTCCAGCATAAACCAACTTACGTTGACAAGATTGTACCATCTTCCTTTGGGAAATGTTCCATTCACTGCAGTAGCTCCTTGTTCTAAGACTGGAGTGATAACAACAGCTGGGCCTAGCATGAATTGTCTGTCCACATCATACAGCTTTGAATCATCAGGAAATCTAGCGTTGCACATACAAAATGAAACATCTTTTAAATATATTGTTTTAGCTAACAAAACTCTTTTCTCTGTAAAGTTTGGACACTTACAAAAACTCAATACAGACATTTATGAATTCTCACTTATTACTAGCATTGATGTAGTTTCAATGTACACAAATGTCCGCCAAACAGAGGCAATAAATTGTATATGCGATGCGCTCGACCAAAACAACCACATATATACCATTAACAAACCACACTCCTCTCACATCGGAACTCTTCTAAAACTCATAATTGGAAGAAACTGCTTCCAATTTGGAAATAATTTTTTCCTACAGAAATTCGGTGTGCCATGGGCTCCAAAGCCAGTCCAGAAATCTGTGACATAACCCTCCATGATCTTGAAAATCGAATCCTCCAACAAGCTGAACACATTCACACTTGGTGGCGCTATAGAGATAACATTCTCATTATCTACGGCGGCAATATTGAAGAATTCAAAAGACTGGTAACAACCATGAATCAAATGCACCCCACCCTCAAATTCACTTTTGAGGCCTCAAAACACTCAATCAACTATCTTTACCTTAACCATATTCAAAGGCGCTAAGTTTCAGGAAACAGGTATTCTAGACACAAAAGTCTTTACCAAACCCACAGAAACCTACCAGTATCTACACAAATCCTCATCCCATCCCCCACACGTGTTCAACGCATTCATATGCGGGGAGACCCTCCGTTTTGCAAGAAACATAAACAGCAAAGAGGATTTCAACAAAAAGGTTGAGTTGTTCAAAAACAAACTCATAGCAAGAGGCTACACCCATGATGAGGTGAACACACAGATACTAAAAGTGTCACATCATGAACGGGCAAACATGATTCAGAATAAACCGGAAGCAAAACAAAACCCTGAAACACCTCTCGTCTTCACGACAACCTACAACCCGGCATTATTCCACAAGGATATATCACGGGCAATTAAAAAATTTTGGCATCAAACTCAGAGTGATGACACACACTCAGAAATTTTTCCAAACCTACCTTTCATTGCTTTAAAAAAAGATAAAAATATACGGAAAATGGTCGTTAGAGCAAAACTGACACCAGACCATACTGCGTCTGAAAGTAACCTTGACGACCACTCTCCCACAAATAATTCATATGAATTACAAGAAACACTTGAGGATCTAATTGCCTTACTTTAAACAATCCAACAACGGATACACACTTTTGGGCACTCAAAAACAAAGACATACCCACGGCTATGTCCCCATTCCCAAAACATTTGTTGCAAACATACACACATCTTTTTTTCAAAATATGTCCAAAGAGATTAACCCGATTCTCTGAATCGACCTACATGCAACTGAAGAGGAAGGGAACAAGACTTCCAAAAACTAGTTATTGCTACCAAAAGGATCTGCAAAAATATCCTTGATCTCGAAAAAACCTGTTCACCACCGACCAACATAGTCATAAAAGGTCAACTCTTTCGGTTGAACTATTTCCCCACCACTTCCCAGTTAACATAACAAAAGTGGAAATAGTCCAGCAGAGATATCATATTTGGAATTGTATTATCACAAATATACTCTTTTCAAATTACAACAAGTCAACAGATACAGCATCACTGGATGGGATAGCACCAACATTGATTATCCTGAGCGCGTCTCCATTGCTCGTATTTAGGGCATTATTGGTGGTGGCACTGGGGTTGATCGCAGCAACATAAGTTCTGGGCCCAATTTCATAGAGCTGCTTAAGCACAAAAACCAGCTAAGCACAACAAAATGATGCTTACCAGAATAAGGTTACCAGCCAAACTACCATGTCATGTGTACAATTTGTGACGGGTACCCTGCTCATTTCTGCTAAGCAGAAAAATGTTAAGCAATATTTTCTGCTTAAGCAGCTCTATGAAATTGGGCCCTGATCTCAGGTAACATTTGGTCATTTTTTATAGTTAAAAGTAAAATATGTACCAACATTTTGCAAGCACTTTAGAAATAACCATACGGAATACAAGTGTAAAAGGCATGGTTGAGTGCTTAGTTTTTAAAAATTTTATTTTAGTCAGCTCTTTTAAGTTGAGCTATAAGTCCCAATTAAATGGAAAGTAATCCGATTATAGATGCTTTGTTCTGACTCCTTGCACTCCAGACATGCAAGAGGACAAAATAAAGCTGAGGGCATTGAAGTATTACACAAACGATCCTCCCAACTGTTTGACAAATGCTGTTGAACCGTTTGTGCCTCAAACTGTTTTGCAACTGTTCGACAAACTATTCAAAAAAAATTGCCAAGTCAACCAACAATGCAAACAGACCAAACAAACACTTGTTTACAACCTGTCCAAGTCTGTGTATTAAGAGAATTTTTATGATAACAACTCCACCAGCTTGAAGTGGTTTTGTAAAGCTTCATTGAATACTAAGAGAACAATAGAAGTAAACAAATAAACTATGCTTGGTTTGCTGCTAATAAACTATGATAGTTCTATGCAGTACTCTGGACTTACAGGGGAATAAAAGCTTCTTTTCTTTTTCTAACCAGACGGAGCATTGTGTTCCTTTATATGTTTCATACAATACTACTGCTGATGAGAAAGAAAAAAATGTTCAATTACATGTAAACCTACAAAGACTACCAGTAATACTTACTCAAAAAACAAAGGCCTTGCAACTGTGCTCCCTTTGACGTGTGCTAAATGGAACATTGTGTAAATGTAAGGCAGAAGAGCATATCGTAGGTGTAATGCCTGTCTTGTAGATGACTGCATATCATCACTAAATACTGTAGGGTCCTGATCCTGTAATTGATCATACCAGGTTAGTTTTAATTATACAATAACAAAATATATAAGTTTCAATACAAAAGTATCACATTGAGTTAGATGAAACATACAAATAAGGCAACAACAGAGTGCACGGCCGTCCTGCACACATTGACACTGTAATATAAAAGATTTTCACATGAACAAACATTTACTCCAATTATTAATTCAACCACTGTGTAGTAATATGACCTCCCCCGCGCTGTGAAACACAGTGTGGCAACATTGACAACTTTAACTTCAATTGCAATTTAGGGTAGAATTAAAATGCACATACATTACAGTATTTTTGCAGTTTTCATGTACTGTGTATTGATTTACTACTTCGTGGTTTTCCAAAATGGTCATTGTCGACACGTATACTTTTTTCCAAATACAGAGTTTTCCAAAATCAGTCCAAATATTTTTATTTTTTATTTATTTTTTCCTGAAATTGTAAGCTAGTTTCTTGAAAAATACGCTATACGTCAACTAAATACTAAATGAAATCATAAGGTACAGCGGTAATTTTTTTAAAAAGCTGATTGAAAAAGATAAGTTTCAGCTGACGTTGTGCAACTCGGCATCGATTCCAACATACAATGTACGTGTCTACACGGGACAGACGTACACACACACACACACAATGCGTGCGTAGTGTCTGGATGTATTTTATTGATTTGGCGCCAGTTACAAATTCCATACACACAAAAACACAGCACAGTCTAAACACGTTAATGTACACGTACATGTACACTGTGTTAAAGTACACTCTGTAACTGATGGCTTTAGTTCATCTACGTTGATGTCATGTCACCTAATTTCTGGTTGTAAACACACAATAATTGACAGTAATGAGAACTCTCTTTCACAGTTAAGTGGTTTTATTTATTAACTCAACATGGTACAAAACAGCTAAAAAATTACACTGCAGTTTCATCACAAGGCTTTGCAAAAACTGTGTTGAGCCTGTGGGCGATTTACTAACGTAAGTTCAAGTAGATTTGTAACAAACAGTTGGGATTACAAAGCTGTTGATTGCATTGAGTACAGAAAAGAGCTTGAATCTGTGTTGAAAATTAACATATGGCTTGATGAGGTCAGTCGTCACGTGACCCTGTTAAATTGTGCTGGCGATGTGTTCTAAAACACATTAAGTATCAAATAAGGGAAAACTTAAAGTCTACTGAAGTCCCTGAATGGCAGAAACACATGCGTACAGGAAAATGGAACACTTGTGAGCTGTATAAAAGAAACTAAAAAGAAGTGGAAAGGGTTTGGCAAATGTGAGCAACAGTGGAGGATAGTGCTCGCCCCCCTATGGAATATGAACCAGCAGAACACCCCTTCAATATTGCACCTTGCGATAGCCCATACAACGCTTCATATAAACTGGACATACTAGGCAAAGATCACAAGGAGGAAACCATCTTCATGTGTACCATTTGCCTACTAGGATGTGCATACTAGGATCACCTTCTGTTCAGACACCCTACGAACATAACTTTTGTTCTCAGTGTTTGTCACAGTGGTTTCACTTCAGAGCAAGCACTGAGGTGCCATGCCCTGTTTGCCAAACAAACATTAGGTATAGTGACATCAGGCCATCTCTCGAGTGTTAAAGTTTCAGCTGACCACCCTAACAACAGTCTGTACACAATGTGGAACTTTAGGCAAGCTTACACAAATGGCCTCCCATGCATGCCCTAGTCACGTAAAAAAGCATGCCCAGCTCGAGTGCAAGAAAAATGTCTATGCCAGCAAGAGTACTCAAAGAGGTTGCAGCACAACATGAAAGGGGTAAACCAATCCCACCTTTAATTGAAGATGTCAGTGACAAGTGGATGTGGCTCAAGTTAAGTGCCAATGGAAAGGCAGCCCGAATTAAAACAATGAGAGCGAACAAACTCTTTCTTATTTCCTTATTATGCACATATTGTCAACCTTGAATTTGCCCTTTGCAACTCTTTTTGTTTGCGTGATATTTTCTTAAAAGTTTTTCCTTTCCTTCAACACCGAAACTGCACAAAAAAGTTGTATAACTCTTATTTTAATACAATGTAATCAATTTGACGAACAAGGATTGTCCACGAATTTTCTTCTATTTACAAATTTACAGCCTGCTTTTGTTCAGAAAGTTTTAAAAAGGCAGAGGGTGCCTCTGAGACCCATCCTGACTCAATTGATACAGACTCATCAATTGCTATGATTAGCCTGGGAGCAGCTCCGAAAGATTCACAGGTTAGTTAATAGTTGCGTCTTTACCAAATATTTTTAACCGGTCTTTGAACACTCGATATACAAAGTATGTACATGTACATTGTATAGTGAACTTGCTCATTTCTGCAATCAATATGTACTTACTCCAGCTTTATTTTTGTTTTATTTCTCAGATACTTTGCAACAGCTGGGATTTCTTTTTCATCTGAAAGGCAGATGCCTAAACTAGAAAATTCTCTGCTCAAGAACACATTGATTGGCAAACTTGTTCCCTTGGTGTTCAATTCAGATGGTGCAAATGGCTACAATGGTGTGGAGACAAGGGAGGTTCCTTGTGTAACTGTGACCAACCTAAGCTCATTGATACTTGACTATCTAGATAGACATGACTTGTAAGTTAAAGCATCTTATTACATACATACTATACATTGTACAAACAGCAACATACTACATATTTCACAAACACTTCCATCATCTTTTACGCAGCATACTTTTGACCACCCTATATCATGTTTTTTTCTCTATTTTCAGGAATGATTCTTTAACATGGACGAAATCCACAAGACGAAATCTGGATTAAAATAAATGGTGATAAGGGTGGCCAAAGCTTCAAAATGTCATTCCAGATAGTCAACACAGAACATCCTAACTCACTACAAACACTGTGGTTTTCCTTTGTTTTGCAAAGGATTCTTTTGCAAACTTGCAAACAGTTGCGTCACCATGAGTAATGGAGCAAGTGTCTGATTTGGCTAACCAGACCTGGAGGTATTCCATTATGTTGCTTTAAAAAGTATTTACTTATCTTCAAGCACACTTGAAACCTTGATTCTGATTGGTTGATCCATGGCAAAATTAGTGTTATATTAAACGATTATTGCACAATCAATATTACACCCTGCATATTGAGCTGTTCTAACTTTGCAGGTATTGTGTTATTATTCTCAGCTGAAGTCACGTAAAGATTACTTGAAGTTAAATTTATTATCACCTCATGCTGGTTGAATATGAAAAAATATAGCGCATCTGCATCCCTATCCAACTCAGCCTTCGACCCGTTCAAGTATGGGACGCAGAAGCACTATTGTATTTTTATTTTTATTTTTTTGTTTATTCTACACCCGTTTATGTGATAACTAAAAAGTTACTAGCCACTATTCTACCCTAATGAATCATAAACATTTTTCAGTTCCGTACATTTGTTATTGTTTTTTAAGAGGCAAATCCTTCAGCCTGTTTTTCTTTGGAAACTACGAGCCGTTAACCAAGATGTATGGCATCTGCAGCTGCAATGGTAAAATTTTAATGCTACTTATAACTTCTTAAAGTTAATTATATTTTAAGTTAAGCTACTTATGTGAAACACATTCCAATACACATTACTTTGTGTTATTATAAATACACAGCCAGGTACTGCTGTCTCTACTGCCAGACCCCAAAAGACTTGATGAAACAACCCAAACGATGAAAGGCAACCATCCCACCAAGTACACTTACATGTACATAAATACTTCTCGACTATGAAGCATACTTGGCTGATGGGTCTAGGAAATCCAGGTCCAAGGACATATCTCACAGTGTAATAGCAAAACCCATGACTGATATAGAGATTGATCACGTAAGAAATGAACATGTTTAAATGTTAATAGACCCCTTGCACTGGCCACCATCTTTGAAATGTGCACGCGTGTACACGCTGCGCATGACTCTCAGCCAATGATAGCTCTTCATCGACCTCAGCTCAGTAAAGGGACTGTTTGAGCTTGCGGTGTGGAAGGGGTCTATTGATCAATATCGCCCCATGCTGAGTATATGTTGTAAACTGTACATGCATGTCCATCAATATAAAAGCAGTGAAAATGTATCTTTAAATTTATTTTTTGAAGGTTGTACTCCCAACTCTTCACATATCACTAGGTATTTACAAAAAACTGTTTGATATGTTTGAGGAGCAATGCCACAAGCTTGACCTTAAACTGATCAAGCTATAAGCACTCAGAGGAGAAAAGTGATCAGTCATCCACCAGCTTTGACCAGAAGGTAACTGCAGAGTTCCATCACCAGCAGCAAAATGAAAGCAACTTCTCAAAAAGCAAGATGAACTCAAGCAAATAGAGGAAGAACTACCTCTTCATCACCTACAACAGCACCTTCAAGCCACTGACAAAATTTTTCGGGAGATGGCAAACAAAGCCTTTACTCTTCAGAATGAACTGGATGAGTTGGTGAGTTTTTTTGACACAAATAAAAGCATAAGTACATTATATACTCAACGTACATTACATTGCACTGTAATTTTAAAATGTAGCATCCGGTGTCCGTCATCCACAGAGAATTGTCTTCTCTAATACATCTATTACAATTTCTTTTATTGAACAGCAAAATTTGAAGATTGATTCAGCTGAGAATTACACTTGCGCTTTCCAAACACTAAGGGCGCACTCTTTTATTTATCCGGAGCAGTTGTGAGTTGCAACGAGGTCTTAAACGGCTGTCTAAAACCGGCACAGTCGAGGACTGAGCCGAAGGCGGAGTTCTTTATGGCAAAGCCAATTCCCTGCAGTGTTTTAAGCTATCATTTAAGACCAGGTCACTACTCTTTTATTCACATTAACATTGTTGCCCTTTTTGTTAAACAGTGTAATAATGTATGAAAATCTGTCAAACTTTTCTGTTTTGTAAATCTTCAAGGCTCCGTTTCACGAAGGGTCAAATTGCATTCAACGTTCAACATTTGGCTAACAGATTTTTTACATTGAGTATATAATATATTGATTGTGTTATGCGGAAATTAGCGCCCAAGTAAGCTTGCACGTCAACACACACATGTTTATTACTATGTCTCTACTACACGTGATCTCCTCTCAATAAATCAGAATGGATAAACTGTCTTGGGTATTTAAAAATATCCAATACAAGGTTTACAATTATTTGCATCATGAATACAAACATACCTTAGCACCCAAAGTGTTATGGTTGCGTGAAAATGGGTAGAAAGCTCCAAGTTGCATCCACCGCTGACACAACTCCTCTGTTGTGTTGAGATTAAAGCCACAAATATCAGCTCCAACAAGAGGTACACCAAACAAACTGAATGACAAAATACCTAGCAGGAAAAAATTGTATCATCAATCACAAATATTGACTGTAAAAAGTGAATTGTGAAAACTCATGCAGCATCACTTGGGTAGAAACTTTTGTTTAAAATAGACATTAGTTTTTGTCGAAACAAAGCAAAGTGTTAGGTGTAGACGTAAATAAAAATACAAAGAAAGTTTGGTTAATATGTCTTTGTAGAAAAAATTATTAAAGGGGAAGTAAAAATGAACAGACAAAACATTTGCTAGGTACATGTATGATGGCATAATACAAACTGACACATGTTATCTGAAAAACAACTTGAACATTTCAGGAACAATCAAAACAAGACAAATGGTAAATACATGTAGAGCCGATGATAAGTAGTCTTCACCGGTCTGTAATGGGACTTCACCATGTGAGGGCGCCGCAGGGGTGAAATAATTGCAACACTAATGTAAGAACCAAAAATGGGAAAGGGGGGAAGGGATTGTTTTACAAAATTGTAGGGCAGAAAACTTCAATTTATTATCGAATAATAACTAAACACAAAGCAAACAAATATAAAGAGTCAAATTAGTTTTAGTGTTCTTGCTCAAGATGATCTTTAAAATAAAGAAAATATGCTTCACCTGCAATGGAGTAAGCCATATCTTGCCACAGACTGTAGTTATCACCCAGCCAATGTCCAGCATATTTGCCACTTCCAGGGTACGTTGATCGGGAGATGATAAAGCTTCTTTTTCCTCGTAGTTTTACCAGTGCACTATACAAATTCAGACCTTGAAAGATGAATTAATCTGAACAAACTTTCCCCATGGAATTTGGCAAAGCCTCAAGTGTGTTTAAATGTCAGAGTAAATTCTTCCATTTATCTAAACATAACCCCCCCCCTTAAAAAAATATATATAATAAAAATAAAAAATAATAAAAAATTGCAATATGAGCATATTTAAAACAATCCCTTCAGCAGTTTAGTGTTTATTATCTAGTTTATTAGTCAAACAAATTAAAAGGTAACTAGTTTCATTGACGTACTCTAATGATAACAGTAAGTCGGAATATACATTGAAATGAGAAATTGTAATGCGAAAATTGCAATCAAGCAACAAGAAGAATCACTTCCATGCATGGGTCAATTTGGCACACGCATAAGGAATGACAGAGGAAATAAGCTGATAGAGTTTGCTATACAAGAAAAACTCATTATTGCCAACAGGCTTATCAAAAAACCACAAAATAGACCTGGTTATTGGAAAGCCCAAACGCCATTACAAGAAACCAAATTGACTTCTTCTTAACCAGCCAGAGAGGTATCATACAAAACTGTAAAGTTATCACCAAGGTAGACATCGGAAGTGACCATAGGCTAGTGAGAACACATGTATCTATCAGCAAGAAACTAGCCTGACTGAAATCAATCAAAAGAACAAACCCGTGATGATAAGTACTAAAAGACACTATACAAGAACAAGGAAGAGTTCCAAGTGAACCTCAAGAACCGCTTTGAGGTACTTTATGATGAAGTTATAGATATAGATGAGTTCTGCGTGAAACTCAAATACATTATCAAAGAAGGAAGCAACTAAACTAGCTAAGGACAAAGAATCTGGCAAACAGACTGCAACAGCAGATAACAATTCTTACACTGGATAAGAAAAGAAAGGCTAAGCTATCCAAGTATGAGAAGATTGAAATCTGTGAAACAAGCAAACTCGTCAAAAAGAAAAGAAGACAAAGACAAAGAAAAACAGAAAAGAAAGAATGTTTGAAGCATTGCAAAATAAGGGAATAAATGAAACCTACATCAACATCCTTGAAGACATATACACAAATGCAACAGTTAAACTCCAATGAAAGTCTAGAAAAACAATTAAATAAGCTCAACCAAGATTGCAAACCATCTGGGCTTAAAATGCACAAAGGAAAGACGAAAATTATGACAAATATCTCTGCCATGAAACTGTCAAAATTGAAAATGAATCAATAAAAAAGGTTGATGAGTACAAATACCTTGGCCAGTCTCTAATGACGCAAGACACAACCTGTGAAGAAGTGCTTAACAGAATAAAGGTAGGATGGGGGTGTTTTCAGAAGGATATACAGAGAAATCTTCTGCAACAAAAATCTACCAATATTGCTAAAGAAAAAGGTGCTTGATCAATGTGTACTTCCAAAAATAACTTATGGATGCCAAACATGGGCAATAACTAAATACATATAATAAATTGGCTACAACTCAGAGGGCAATGGACAGAATAATGGCTAGGGATTACACTGAGAGACCGGATACCTCACCAAACAATCAGAGACAAAACAAAGTGACAGATATCACAAACATGTCAACAAAATGAAATGGAAATGGGCAGGACAAGTAGCAAGGAAGACAAACAATGAAAACCACAGAATGGCGACCCAGAGTAGGGAGAAGATCCAGAGGCAGACTAAGGAAAAGATGGAGCGATGACATAGTGAAGATTGCAGGAAAAAAAACTGGACCAGAACGGCTAGGAAAAGGACAATTAACATGGAGGATATTCTGACAAAGGGCTACATCCTGCAGTGGATGGACGATGCATATAGGTACAAGGTACAAGGGTATTCTCATGAAACTAAAGAATTTGGTTTTCTGTGATCAGTGTTGGCTATACTATGGAATCAGACTCGAGCACAGCGTATCACTGATACTTTGTAAATAGTTTAATTGTGTGTGTTTTGTAGATTGTTTATTCTCAAACTTGCTGTCCAGATCAATGTAAGTCAATTTCTTACTTAGTTTCCCTTCCCATAAAAAAACTGCTTATAGCAATGCGATGACATCTGACTGCTAAATTAGGCAGTCAAAAAGTAGTCATTGGAAGTCCACAACATTGCAATAGGCAATCGTGAGCAGTCGACTATATCAACAATATAATTTGTTTTTACCCAAACACTGATGTGTATTAAGCACTGTATACTCAGTACTTTCCAGAGTTCTGTGAAAAATAAACACAGATAAAACATTCAGATGGGATTCAAACCCACAAACTTTGCATCTCTAGAGCAGATGTCTCACCACCTGCTTACTGCCAAATTCTGCCCTTATGAGTACAATTCTCCGCTTACTGTGCAAGCTCCAAAAATCTGTGCTAGCTGTGTAAGTGAAGAATGCCTATGTGGAGTATGAACAAGCACAAGCAAACATTCCCTGTTAACCTGTGAAATATGCTTGACGTAAGCCCTGCTCTTACCTAGTGGTAAGACTTCTGCTCTAGCAATTTGCAAAGGTGGTGGGCTCAAATCCCACCCATGTGATTTGGCTGTGGTTTTTTTTCACAGAACTCAGGAAAGTACTCAGTAAATAGTGCTTAACACACTTCGGTGTAAGGATAAAAACATTTTGTTCTTTTATCCCTGATGCAAAATTATTATCTATTAAATCATTGCAGTACCTACTGCTAAAAAATACACATCACTGTTATATTCTTTATCCCTGATGCAAAAGATTAACATCTATTATATCCACAATTTTTCAAAGGAATAAGGTCAAGTTTAAGTTGCAGACTTGAAGGCTTTCAGGCAGTATCCAAATTGGCAGTTACAGCTACAGCTATGGCTATGACTGTTGCTAGGGGTGTTGCTATGGGCGTCCTATACTTCAACGCACGGTGAAGCAGCGAGCCAGCCGCAGCCATAACAGCCAATTCAGACACAGCCTTTCAGTTGACAGCAAAGTTATAAAGTACATAAAGGCTTATTACTTAGGTCCATCAGGGTCAAGAAGTGAAACGGTGTCGTTTCTGGAACTTCATCCTGTAGACATTGTCTGTGTCACTGAAACATGGATGTCATCCGATGACATTGATTTACTCTCGTGCTACCCTGGATATTCAACCATGCGGCGTGACCGAAACAACCGCGGTGGTGGCATAATGGCAATCGTGAGAGACTCGTTGCTACCAGCTCATCTCGACCATCTCAACTAACTGACATTGAGGTAACATTTCTATCAGTGACTCTCAGTAACTCAAATTGGTTAGTAGGAATTGTATATCGGCCACCAAACTCAGACGCAACATTCTTTGATAAACTTCAAGACATTTGTGATGGGATCCAACCTGTCCTCCATACCTTTGAAGGAGTGATCTTGTTAGGTGACTTTAATTTAAATTGGTCTGTGGAATCTTCTGCACTTACAAATCTACGGGATGTGACCAATTCAATCGGACTGTCCCAACTAGTTGAAGAAGTAACCCGGCCATCGAATAACTCATCATCCATCGGTACAATCATTGACCTCATTTTCACAAACCGTCCAGAGAAATTCTCCGCAGTAGAAACAGCTGCTAACCCAGTTAGTAGTGACCACCATGCTGTGTCTTTTTCCTTTTTTGGAAAAAGATCTCCCCCTGAACCTAAAGTGTTACGCTCCTTTATGCAATATAGGAAAGGTGACTTTTTGCACTTGGAAACACTTTTACACCTTGCGCCTTGGTCAGCATTTTTGGATGACACTGATCCTGAGACTTCATGGGAAGGATTTTTAGATTTATTACATGCAGCAATCCGGGATAGCATTCCAAGGAAGAGGTGTGGCCGTCGTATTTCTCCTTGGATTTCTCAAGAACTCAATACCCTCATCAAACGCAAACACAAGCTCTTCTGCAAAGCCAAGCTAACCGGTAAAGAAAGTGACTGGCTAACTTACAAATTGATTCGTAATGAGGTAAAGAAAACAACTAAAACGGCATACTGGACTTACGTTAATGACC
>CM021528.1:16349833-16360330 GCA_010994315.2 Pisaster ochraceus
TTGTTGAGAACAGCTTAGCCCATGGAGCCCAAATTGTGCTGGGGATGAACATTTATAGAAATTAGGCAAAAGGAGTAGGGCTAAGGAGCTGAGGAAGTCTAGCATGTTCAGACTATTTATGGGGCCAATCAATAATAAAATCATAAAAGTTAAATTTTCAAGGGACCCCTACTACTACTAGTAGTTTAAACTTAATTCAGTTTCAAACTTAACGTTGACGATTTATCATTATAGATTATTATAGATTTTCCCCCCCAAGAAACATCCCCTCTTTGTGGAAAACTACTGTACCTTCATGGGTTACAGATGGCCAGTCTCGTACATCATCGATCCATGTTCTGTCCATTTTGCTCGATTAGACAAAACCTAATCAAAACAAACGTGTCAGCTGACGCTATTTCGGTCAGCTGATAATAATGTCGGATGCCTTGACAACTTCGACTTCCGGCTTGACACCGCAGTTCACCACAGTTGTTAAATTTGATCAATAGAGGGCGCCACCAATATTTGTTCGTCGGATTGGTGTATACCCGAGTACAGTACACACTTGGTCACCAGTATGATCTTGACCTTTCGACCATTACTTCCACCCTAACAAAACCAACATCCCCACCGGAAATCATTTAGCTATAACTCACACACGGTGACCTTGACCTTTTCACCACAAGACAATCTTGTAACAGAGTCCTTTAAAAGGATTGTAGCTGTTCTTAAAAAGGGCAGAGTAACATAAACTATTTAACTAAGTACTTTCATTTTAGCCGACCTTTTGTATTGGCAGGATTTAACCTGACCAAACAAAAAAGTCTTCCACAAGGGAGTACAGAATGTCTTGTTGATTTGATATCATCATGACTTTAGCATGCCACGTGGTCATTGTGTAAATCATTATCAAGTTGTCGACAGTATGAAAAGATCAGGAATTATAAAGTATTAGGCCTTCATTATTATGCACAAACTTAAATAATTAGGTGTACTAACTGCTAAACTTAATATAATAACTCAACTAGCAAGACCCGCACACACAGCTCCTCATGCTAGTTTCACTATATTTGCCCAATGGTGTCTGTTTGCTTGTCTGTACGTATGTTGCTGTGTGTCGTGGTCAAGCGGATAAGAGCATCGGACTCAAATCTCTGGTGTTTCTGATCAGCAGAGTTTGGGTTCGAGTTTCGGTCATGACACTTAAAGCAAGACACTTGACCATTATTGCTGCGTCCTTCCGATGAGACGTAAAGCCCTAGGTCCAGTGTGTTGTGTAATGCACGTAAAAGAACCCAGTGCACTTATCGTAAAGAGAAGGGGTTCGCCCCGGTGTTCCTGGTTTGATTGGCAGCATATTGCACCACAGCACCTTGTAAACCATTACATGGTGCTATAAAGGAACAGGTCTCATACTTCAAAATGTAGCTCCACATACCTTGCAGGAAAATACTGAGTGCTTTGATACGTCCTTAGGTGTGTGATAAAGTGCTATATAAGAACCAATTTTTAGTATTTCATCTTATCACAGCATGCAAAAGAAAGACAACATTTTTATTTGTGCCGGTAACTCCTCGAGTCGGGCTACGTCTCGTACATGTAGCTTTAGATCTCAAGGGTCTTTCTCAAAATCCTTGCTGTTCCCAAAAGTGCTGCCTTCTGTAACAACATTTGTCTCTATTTCATCTAGATGTTTCCCCAGTGCTTTCGGAATGGTGCCAAGTACTCCAACCACCACAGGGACTACTTTCACCTGCCAAGTCTTACGGAGTGGCTACCCTTATATCACCTGGCACAGCTATGTCAATGAGATGACACATCTTCTTCGTCGTATCTAAGACTACCGGTACAACATCCGGACGCCTAAATTATTATTATATTATTGGAACTCAACATTTATATAAAATATAATTTACTTACTATCCATATTCCATCAAACTTTAGTCGAGCATGAAAATCCTTAATCTGGTCAAACCACCAGCTCTTTGTTTTCTCATTGAAGAAATCTGGAAACACAGTCCAACCTGGCCAAACCTACATCAAGAAAAACAATAATCCGTTTCCAATTATTGGGTAGATGGTGTTACTGTTTAATTGATAAACTGTTGCAACTGTCTGTTACTGTTGAAAAGGAAAGAAATTATCACCATCAGCTTGCACCGGAAGATTTAAGATATATACCGGTACTCCCTTTTCTAAATGACACAGTACTAATACACCCTCTTAGAAGATAATGAGCTATGGAGTCTTAGATCGTCTTGTGTTATTTCTTCCAAAGATGAAAGAGCAATGAAAGCTTCGGGCGACTACAAAAATGAGGGAAATCTGTTAACTCAACATAAAAGATGTCTCAGGGACACATATTATTTTCAAAAGATTGGTGTCAAAGATCCTTTCTTCACAGGATAACTCTGTCTGGATTGTCTGGAGACATCCAAAATAGAAAACATTCAGGCAGTGACATGATGTGGATATGTAGCGCATGTCTCACTGCAATAAAGAACAATGCTGAGAACAAAACATGTGTATACAAATTTTGAGGCTTACTGTTCTGCAAAGAATGGCAAAAGTTGTTGAGACTTTACCAATCCCGCAACTCATCTCAGCATCCAGTGAGCTGTTGTTGGTGACTGTTGATATAAATCAGTTATCGCAAAAAGACTTTCGTGAAACTGAAAACAGATGCCTGATAAGCACATTTTAAAGTTGTACATGGATGAGTCAAAGCCCTTCCCTCTGTAGTCCGCTGGGCGAGGCAAAACAAACGGTCCTTAATTGTCACAAAGACAAACAACAACAAAAAAGGGGTACCATGGTAAAATCTGTAAAAGCAAGATTATTTTCAGGTGAGTAAAATGGTTTTAATAAGCCTTTTTATTTGCTAGGTTTGTATATGCCTGAGAGAGTTCACTAAAAACAAACACACAAAACCTCATGGCGTCTCATTTATACTGTGACCAAAGATTATAGAGTGCGAAGGTGCCAGATGGGGAACTGAAGCATTATCTATTGTTGGAAAGTGAAATACGCATGGGCGCCATTTCAGCAAGATGTTTTCTTATAAGATAGATAGCAAAATCATTGTCTGCACTGATCTATTGTTGCAACACATCAGTATGTACAGCGCTCCTGCAACAGCTGTACAGCTGCTTGCTAAAATGGCTTCCAGTGAACATTTCACATTTCAGCCAAAGTTTCCTATCTTGCACCTTCGGCGCTCGATAAACTTTGCCTATGACTGTTTGGTACGAAATAGTTGATACAGCACACATAGTACATACACAGCCAGCACGCTGTGATTGGCTGTTGATGAATATACACATTCCTAGGACAGATCAGCCAGACTCTACATGTACCTAATTCCCACGTTCGTTCATGAGCCAAGTACAAAATAGCTGCTCAGTGTGTGCAGGGGACCAGAAAATGTGTTAAGCTCACAATTTTTGTCGAATGTTGTTGCAGGAGCGCTGTACAAACTGATGTGTTGCACAGGCAAGTACAAAACTGAAATGAGAGTTTGGGGGTCATTTTGGTTTTTGTTTCCAGATTATTCTAAGTTTTGGTAAATATAATGAAGTCAGAGAACTGACTGTTTTACTATTAAACAAAATTGCCAAAGCTTACTTAACAAGTCGGTGTATAACCCACCCGGAATATAAGCAACGGAAGATGTTGGACGCCTGAAAATAAATTCTTAAGCCATGGTTTATGGTCCAAAAATTAATGAAATCAAAGCAAAAGTTAGTAAACTAAAGAAAAAAATTGGAGCCATATATTTTAATAAAAATGAGAAAGTTTTTTTAATACTTTTCTTTACCTTTCCCACCAATGGATTTCCAGAAGAATTTTTGACAAAGACATCCTTCGTTATACCGGCATCGTAGGGTGGATAGGTACCAGGAGCCTGGGTGCTGCTTATAGCTGGATCCTAGTACAAGAAAGTTTACACTTTAAAACTGACAAGTAATAAACCACAAGGGAAACTGACTAGGTAAATAGCTTAGATAGAAGAGTACCAGCACAGTAATCCGGAAACAGGTTTTTAGTCCCATTTTAGTAAAACAACATTTGTTCAATCCCAAATCTTTAAAAAAGTATAAAAAACAAGGTAGGAGGTAACAGAAATACCATACAGGCATTGATGTCAACAAGTGAAAAAGTAATCCACAAGGTGATCACTGTTGTATTCTATATTTTTCAATTCAATGTAACATTTATTTCCGTATTCAAAATAAAAAAAGAATCATTTAGACAAAAAACATAGTAATACATTACAAGCAAAGGGTAAACATGACCAATGATATAATGATAACGAACAAATGTAACAATACAAAATGTGAGTAAGGGGGCTGTACAAATAGGCTGAGGCTTGTGGGGAAAGCCCTAGACAAAATAAAAAAAGACCAAGCAAAGACAACATAACAAAACAAAAAATGGACAGGAGAGAATGCAAAATGTTCCAACAGTGAGCTAATTAAACAGATCATGCCCAAGAAATAATGAAAAATCAGAAACAGCTAGAAGCAAAAACAAAAAGCTGAAGATGGGCAAATTAGGAATCTAGTCTTCTTTTCCATGCTCTTGGCTTCAAGATTGGATATGGACTTTAAAGATATGACAAAGTATTTTTGCAACTACCAAAGGCATCAGTGGTAACAGCTTATTTCAAATACATGTACAGAATCAATTCATTTTGTATGCATTATATTTAGTTCAACAAAAACAATGAACACCGAGTTCATGACCAAACAGGTTTTTACAATTGTTTTCTATAACTACCCAGGAATCACAGAGTGTGCATGGATGTTTACAGTAGATGCCGAGTCATGTGGTTTGTTTAACAATTCATGTTTCAGTCATCATAAAGACCAAATGGTTAGCTTTTTTGTGTTTGCCCATAGTAAACTAACATTTTGGCAACATAAAAAATATTTTAAAAAGGAAAGTAAAGAAATGCTATGACCATCAATTGTGTTTAAAGCTCTCTTAACAATGCTAACAGTGAAAGTTCCATAGATGAGGAGCTGCCGATGTAAAATTCCCATCTCCCTATACAATCAGTTTCGTCTCCATCAATGATCAAAGGCTAACTCTTTAAGGAGCGAATGGTTTGTATATTAAAAAAATTATAATAAATAAATAATAGGTTGTGTTGTTAACTTGCGCTGTGTTCTCTGTAGAGCGTCATATAAATGCCTTGTATTATTATTATTATTAACTTGGGTGTGATTCCTGGATACACGGCAGCTAATGTCGTATGGTTTCTGACTGGCATCCCCGGGCAAAGATATTGACAAAATAGGAAGACCGCCAACATAGGGTTAGATAGCTCTGTAAACAAAACTAGTCCGCAGTATGAAGTCACAGTGTTGTTTTGATTCCTAGGTACTTCAGGGCTTTTGGTGAAATTCTGTATTTTAGCCCAGCATAACAGTGTTGTTTTTTTTACAGTATGACACTCAAATGTATGTAATTGTTACGCACTCGTTTACCTTTCTACAAGAACATCAATAATGTTAGATTTGTTTAGGTTGATCTTGAATTAATCCATGGTTCCTAAGTAACTTTGAGAACAAAAATATTGGGCAAGAGATCTAAAAAAATAAGATTTTTAGTTTTAAGAAAGAAAATTGTAGTAAAGTTGAACGTACAACGATAGGAATGAAGTGCATCCCATTTGCATGACAAAACTTGATTAAATCTGGCAATTCTGCATAGGTGACGTTGTTGAAAGTAAAATCTTTGCGGCCAGCTGCATACTCAATGTCACTCCACTGTGTGTCCTATTTTAAAATAAACAGCAGATAAGCATTTTAAAATGGAGATAAAGACTGAGTTCCCTTTAAAAATACCTACAATAATCATTATGTAGTGTTGATCATTACTGTGTAGATACTTGACAACATCTGGTAGACCTTGATAGTAAGTCCGATCTAATGTGAAATCCCGATGACCTTCCATATAATCTATGTCATTCCATTGTGTATCCTGTAAAATAGAGAATCATTTCTTATATATTCCAAAAACTTTATATATATAGATATTTGTCATCATGCTCACAAACACAAACAAACAAAAAACAGACTTTTCTATTCCTATTTAAAAATTAACTAATACTGTCCTTACATTCAGGTTGTATGTCATGGATGTCTAACAAAATCACTTGAATAGTCTTCAAAAAGAACAGTTTGGCTGTGGTACTAAAAATTAGCTCTGCTCGACATTTTCATACAACCTTGGTTTCAAGTTGTCAACAGAGCAACAGGAAATGCCATAGTGTTACAAAACTACAAATTTTACACCAGAATTACTAGTATGACTGCACTTATTTGCAATGTCAAAACTCGAGATTGTTTATTTTTAGTAGCATTTTATCAATATCTTGCTGAACTCTGCAGAAAAAAATTGCAGATTGCAGATTGCAATGTCTAATGCATACAAGCACACTTCCAAATCAGAAAAAGGGTGATGCATGCCGAACAAGGATAAGGCGAAATGACTTCTATAATGCTAAAACTGTCACAAATACCATTCCACTACAATTTCATTTAAGTGCCAAATAATTTTATTCTGATTGCTCCAATTGAGTGCCAGTAAAATGCAGTAACGTAAAAGTTGTGATATTTTATACAATTTACACAACTTTTACATTAGTGCATTTTACTGACAATTAGTTCGTAGTCCCTCCCCCCCCCCCACCCAGTCTCAGAGATCTCATTGTCCGGGCGGAAGTCCCCCCTCCCCTTAATGATAATATTAACCCCCCTTTGCCACAGGGAACTTTCAGGTGTTCCAACACCTCCAAATGCATCGTCTGTAGACAACACATCAGAGAATCGGACTCCTTCACCAGCCATACCAGTCGTATCACCCATAAGACAAGGGGTCATGTCACCTGCGCCACCACTAATCTAATTTATTTAAGATCTTGCAAAGTTTGTGGTGTTCAATATATACATAGGTGAAACGAGAACTACACTCAAGAGACGTTTCTACGGCCACAGATCTACAGTCAACACCCATAAGCTGGATACACCGGTAGGACATCACTTCAAATCATCATCTTCCAATCACTCCATTTCTGACATGATTCTACAGGGCAATGAGGCACTAGGAAACCACAGAGAGATTGTTCGTCTGAGTAGGGAATAACTGTGGATAAGACGTCTCCAGACCATTCAACCCCATGGTCTGAATATCCAAGAAGGAAATTACTAATAACGTTTAGTCTTTGCCTTCTCCTTTTTACCCCAGATAAGCCCCCCACACCATGTCTGCCTCATTCACTAATATAAATAAACTACTTTTCTCTCCCTCTTCCCATCATTGATTTTGTCCTTTGTGTTCCTCACCTCTTGTAGTCAACCAGCCCCTTCCCCATTCCCCCCCTTTTGTTACCCTCCTTTCTGTTCAGTCTCCTGCTTTCTGTGTATTTTCCTCTCCATCATCTATTTCCACTTGACTGCTTTTGTTACATCAGTAATGTATACATGTACCTGTTTATGTTTGTAGTCTTGTCATTTAGCCTTCATGAAAGACTCTGCTAGAGTCGAAACGTCATGATTTTTTTGCTGCTTAGAATTTGCTGCTGCTTACAAACATAAATGCAAAAATTTGTTTAGTGGCCTGACACTTCGACCCTAATTTTTTATCTTCTTTTTTCTGCTCATCTCCCTCTACCCCCCCTCTTGCTCTCTCCCACATGACTTCTTCTGTTCCCTGTTTACCTGTCAATGTGTGTTGTTGTCATTTACCTGTCAATGTGTGTTATTGTCATTTACCTGTCAATGTGTGTTGTTGTCATTTACCCTTCGAGAAAGACTCTTCTTGGGTCAAAACATCAGGCCATTAACTTTTCTTTTTGCAATTCACAAAAATTAATATACAATAAGATGGAAAGTATGTAAAAAACTTATTATTTTGTCTTAATTGTGATTGTAAAACCATTTTGAATTTGTGACTAAGATACCTGTGGAATGCCTGCTGCTTTCATTTTTTTAACTACCGCCAAGGTTTTATTTGCAGATCCATAACCCCAGCGACAAAGATGAAAACCGAGACCCCAATATGGTGGCATGAAAGGATGACCTATCACTTCAGTGTACTGCTGGATCACTTCATCAGGTCCAGGACCCAAGAAAATGTAGAAGTCCAGTATTCCACCAATGGAGCGGTATGTAAGAGCAGGTGCTGGTTGTATTGCTACTTCTATAAAACAACAATATAACAAAAAATAATTATTATTCTAGAAATCCAGTGTTTGTAAAAGCAACAAGGGGGCCAAAAAGGTAACTTTTCCTTGTTTTTTGTTGTTATTTTGTGTTGTTCGTTTAAGTTTCTATTTTATTATTATTATTATTATTATTTTTATTTTTTTATTTTTTTGGGGGGGGTCATTTTGGATTTTCAGGGATGGAGAGGGATAAGGCAAAACCTTTTTATTTTATTTCAAAATGGGATGGTTCCTTCTTCATTTTTTATTGGATGGTGGGGTTTAGGGCAAGATTTCTTTATTTTAATATTTTCAACAATTGACAGGCTAGTTAACCAGCAAAGTGGGAAGATTACAAATTTTTTCACTGGTTGTATCCCTAAATTTTTCAAATGAAAAGAATCCAAAAGTCACCACCTTATTGTAACACTTTAATTGTCCATTTTCATAATATTTCTTGGGTATCAATCTGCAGCCCCTTCCTTTAACTTTTGTGTGGTGATTCTTGCACCTCCAAGTATCCCTGTGCTCCAATGCTTCAATTTATCCAGCTGGCTTTGTGTGGTTTTTTTATCTGCGACGCCCTCTTTTGACCATTGTTCTGGGTTTTCCCACAAATGCAAAATGGACACTTTTGCATGCGTGCACTTCAGCTTGGGTCAAAAAGCACCTTCTGAGTAAGTTAATCCATCAGGTAATTAAAAGGGTTTCAAGCCTTAGCTAAATAGTTGGCTTTCCCTTCTATTCAATAGGAAAAAAATGCCTGCCAATCATTTTCAGCGGGCAAGGCTATTTTGTTCACTTTCAAATGCTATTTTTAGCTATTCAAGATTGACTTCTACTTCGTCATCTGAAAATAAAATTGTCTGTCGGGCACTTATATGTTGTGGCAAATGTTCATCATGTTTTGTGCTGAAACTTGAGAGCCAGAGGTCGTGTTCTGTATAGCTGATTGTTTGTTATTGCGGAGTTCCTTATAGCGGTGTTCTACTGTATATACACAGTAAATGTGGGTCAATACATATGTAGCTTTTAACGCCCTATTTCGACCAGAAATTTAGGTCAAATTGGTATCATCTCGGTGCAAAAGTGTAAAACAATTTTGAAAAAATTATAAAAACTCTGCCAAAGGCATCTAGTAAAAGTGTATTTTAACCTGCCGCCAGATGACGCTCTTAATTTTTTATGACGTTGTCAATCTTATTTTTTTTTTAACGGACCCTTGTCAGACTACAACATTGTTAAAAACAACTCCAAAAAAGTTGCCACTTTTAAATTATGATGCACTTCCTGTTTCAACCGGAAGTAGAGGTAACGTAATTTCATGCTAACAATTGAAATCAAAGACCTATATTACCTTTGTATAATCCCTCAAATAGCAACCCAGGGTCTCTTATCCTTGATTTGATACTAATTTTCAAAGATTTAAAATAACATTAAATAGATAGATTTCCGAGGCTGCATCTGTCACAGAGCGAGCCAACAATAATGTCCCAGAGCGGGATAAAAGCATGGACAGTTATTAGACATAGCGCCACCGTCAAGCGCCATGTAAAACGTACTGCTTACACACACACTCAGGCTTCAGGGACTTTGAACCTTATGAATATTGGAGCAGAACAGTTAGCTACAGCGCTTTTCTCTACACACAGATTAAATGCCTGTTACTAACGTTGGCTGTAATGCCCGTTTAGGACCAGAAGTTAAGGTCATGATGGTATCATCTGTGTGCAAGCTCACACAACCTTTAAACTTCACACATAGTTAAATATGTATGAGTAGAAGACACCGCCTTAGTGATATGTCATGATGACGTCATCTGGTGTAGAGTTACATTAAATCAAATTTAATATTTGAAAAATCATAACTCCAAAACTACACAATGGATTTTCACAATCTATACATCATCGGATAGGCCTGGTATATAACTCTAAAAAAGCTACACTGAACGCGACCTCATTTGACTTTGACTTCCGGTTCAAACTGGAAGTTGAATATTTTAAAAATTCATATCTCAAAAACTACTGATCATTTCATCACAATTTTTACATCAGATTGTAGTTCTGTGATCCTTCCGAAACTTTTGCACAGAAATGATGCTAATATGACCTTAACTTCTGGGCCTAAATGGGTGTTACAGCCAACGTTAGTATTAACGCGCATTTAATCTAATAAGAAAAGCGCTGTAGCCGACTGTTCCGCGCCATGAATCATAAGGTTCAAAGTCCACGAGGCCCTTGGTACAGCACGAAGCCTGTGTGTACAGTCCCACGCAACGGAGACATTCCACAAGCGGATGGCGC
>CM021528.1:16594105-16605454 GCA_010994315.2 Pisaster ochraceus
TTTTATAATACCGACGTGAAGTGGTTAACTGTGCTGGCCTGTCTTCAGGCTTGATTCTGGACTTGCTAATCTAATGGACCCTTCAAATCAATTCATTTACTAAACCATGTGAATGACTTATTAAACCATGTAAACACATTTTGTAAATAAACCATATGAATATATTGTTAATTACATTTGAACTGATAAACCATGTAAATTAATTAATTCAACTGACTGAACTAAACCGTACAAACAGATTCAACTTGGTAGCAAGATTGAAAATTCTTTCCATCTGTCAAAGTACTTGTGCTTTTTGTTCCCTCTTACACATGTAAAGTCATACCTAGTTTAATATGAAAGAGGCAGATCTTACAACATCAAAGCTTAGGTCATGAAGATATTGTTAACAACTAGCTTTTTAAACTTAATTAACTAGTTTACTAAGTTGTAATGACATGAATATTATTTAGCCAATCTTGAGACAACCATACCTCAAAAAGTATCAATTTACGTCAGATCAACAAACATTTTTTGATTGTATACTAGTGGGATACTTAAGATGTGTTTGCTGGGCCAAAACATTGTGAGACGCCACCATGACATAATTTATTATGCGTTTTGTAGTGTGTAAAAAACCCATTAATCTAAAAAGTGAGCACAAAATGATTGCAAGTGCGAAAAATTAACTATTTTGTAAATTCAAAATCATTTTGAGGGCCCAACATAATTTAGTTTGAGCGCTCCAAATTTTTACTTTTATGCACTCAAAATAAATTATTTCGTACACTCGATATCATTTTGTTCTCTCAAAACGATACAGAGTAACCAAAATTATTTTGAGTGTACAAAATAATCGTTGAGTGAGCGAAATAAGTTCAATTGAGCAAAATGGTTTATTTCGAATACACTTCTATATCTTTTTTTGGAGTAACCAAAATACTTTAATGACTACAGATGATTTTGGGTACATTATGATTTTGCACAGAATGAAGAACTCAAATTATTTATGTAGTTCTTATTTTTTTCATCACATGTCCTTTTTTTAGGGGCTCCATATGTTACAGCCTCGTTGGCTTCTATTGACAAATTTATGGTTTCCTAATTGAAGCATTGATTGTTCATAAAATTGTATCATGACCTATCATTACATTCTTGTTGCCAAACTATTTATCGGATCAGACCGGCCATGCAGTTCTGTCTGATCCGAACACCAGAAACATTTTGCTGGTAACCTATGCTTGAAATGCTACATTACCAACGAAAACAAGTTCAGGCGCTACACAGTACAGATTCTGTCACATCATGGCCACTTGAACAGCAAGTTTAACATCACTTTGCTATGATTTTTATCTTGAGTTAGGGGCCTATATTTACACAATATTAAATTTCTATGATCATAGTCAAGAAAATTGCATTTATCATTGACGTTTTTGTGTACAGGATGCTCGTAAGAACTGTACAAGGAAGCAAACCGCTCCGTTCTAGCCTATACATGTACATGTGCTTGGACTATGACGACATGTGTACATGTATAGTGCGCTGCGTTTATGATGAGTTCAGATAATACATTGTGTACCAGGAAAACGGGCCAGTCCGGCAAACCTCGTATAATTACAGAGAGTCGAATGTATTATGATGTCACAGTGTTGTTTTTATTCCTAGGTGCTAAGGAACTTTCATGGAACTATGCGGTTTTGCCCAGTGTGACACTGGTAAAAATTTGTAAAATTTTACATTATTATTGATCTCTAAGTTTTAATGGTTTCTTTTCAAAAAAAGTTTGTATTGAATTATTTGAAATGTCTCATTTCAGTGTTTCCCAGTGTCATCAGCTATGTGTCCAAGGTGATCTGGCAGTCAATGCAGTTATACTATGTGATGCTATTTAAACTTCATTGGCCTTCGCATATATTGGTTCAGGTAATTTTATGACACAGGCCTTGCTCTTAAGCATTTTGTAAAGTAGCCCACTGGGATAATAAATTGTGGATTTTTAATTTCCCCTCCCCCTCCCCTCAGAAGTTTTTATGAAATTACATTCTTACACCCAAAAACAAACTATCACATAAAAACAAATATCTGAAAAGGATGAAATATTTATATTTTAAACAAGTAGGTTATGTTATTTTTAATAGCCCACAGTGCAAGTTAAGTGCAGTGCAAGTTTACTAGTCCTTGCAGTTGTTACTAGACTATATACCTATTTCTTTATCAGTAGGTTGCATGTCTTCACAATAACCAAAATGAGCCATGGTAATTCATTTTTACAATACCTGTAGATCCTTCTGTTGCTTGAAGTTTAATAAGAATTTGGAGTTTAAATGTTTCACACAATCTGTGACTGAAGGGGTACATCCTATTTGGTAAAATTTCCAAAGGGAAGTCATTGAATTTTTGGACAAAAATATCGATGCCTAGGTAATCCAGTGGTGTTTGGTACATGGCAGAATATTGATCTAACATTTTAAAGATAATGGTGATTCTCCTTGAATATTGTGGAATCAATGAATAGATCACTCTCTGCGGAGGTCATTCATAGGATATTGAACTATTTCTTATGTTACGTATTTAATGTTGCTCTTCACACAAGATTTTGTCAGGATTTTCTTGTCCCTGGTTGTGAGTTAGCTTTATGTTAGTTGGACAGTGAAATGGAAATAAACATGGTGTGTTATGGTCAGTTTAGTGCATCGAACTCAAGTTCTGGTTGCTGAGTCATCAGGGTGTGGGTTCGAATCCCGGTCATGACACTTGTGTCCTTGAGCAAGATACTTAATTACAATTGCTTCTCATCACCCAGGAGTAAATGGGTACCTGTGAAGGCAGAGATGGTTCTTGTGAATGATTTGGCTCGGTGCACTACACACAAGGCAGCACCATGGAGTTATCAATAGGAACTAGAGGGCGCACTGCACAAACTACGTGCACAAAGGCGATGGGAAGGCAAGGAGAAACGCGCGCCATTTTGTACGAGGGTAACATTGAATACGAAATACGCGGTGTGCTCGCTAAATACACATTATGCATTCTAAAAAAACAAGCAGCCGTTTTAAAGTTGTTTCGTGGGGTTTGTCTTATTTGTTTCATTGGAGTATGAACACACATGCCATGATTTTTTGTCCAAAGTGAAGGAATATATTTCTAAAATATTATATTTATTCAGGGATTATTTAGAACTATAAACGGTCTTCACTGGCAATAATAAATTTCACAGTAGACCCTTTCATTGTTAACCATTGCTCTGTTGCAACACGCACAAATAGTTTAGACATTGTTTTTGACTCCTTACGAAATGGCCGCCGCTGCCCTTGTCGGGCCCCGTAACTAGGCTAGTGCGCCCTCTAGTTCCTATATTATAACACTATGGGCAGCACAGGCTGTATACTCCCGGGGAGCTGAGATGGTTTAAGGAATGAAATAAATGGCTCAGTGTAATGTTTGAAGTGCAATGATCATTCTTTAGAATTGTGCTATATATATAAGAATAATTAAATTACTGTTATTATTACATGACAAAGAATTACCATATAGGCCTACATGTAGACCAGGTGAACAATGGGTCATTGCAGGTTGAGCACCTGCTGGCATTGAAACATGGCAGGTCTGAGACCAAGACCACGAAAATTGGGTCTCAAGACTGGTCTACAACTCACATATAGGCACATATATACGCACATTAGAATTCAATCAAATGCGATCACTTTCTAAAGTAATGAAAGAACTTAGGAATTCAGCCAGTCAAAAACAATCCAGCAGAAAGAAACACCTAAACTAGGAATGATCAGCCCGGTAATTATGTAGCTGAAAGGAATTCCAAAAAGAAATCAGATGGTACAAACTGTGACCATAACAATCTTCCCTCCTTAAAACTACAACTCTCGTCGACTACAACACTGACTGCCGTTTATGATGCAACATGACTTTCACTCAGAGGCTCACCAGGTCTCATTCACGGTTGGTACATCACCACATACAGGGGTCATTGTGTTGGTATAATGACAACTGTCATAATGTAAAGGGAGCAGAATTTGTGCCAATCACAAACATGAATAAAACATCACTTCTGTTTTTGTTGTTGTTTTTTTATATTTTTGTTTAAAAATTTTCAAATGACTTTGTTCTTCGGTAAGTTTCATCAAAAGGTTGTTAAAATTACACAAAAGGCGTATGATGTAGGTTTGATAAATAATAACACTTAGGATTACTCTCAGCTTTCACACAGTGATCATCACAATAAACTCAAGTGAAATCAGATAAGGCGCACATCTCAGAGATAGACTGTGCAGGTTTGTTGGTCTGTGAAGTTAAGGTCAAATTGGTACTATCTCTGTGGAATGGTTTGAGAAGGCTAAAGTATGAGTAGTTCTTTGAAGACCTCTCGGATGATGTATAGATTGTTCAAATAGCTTTTGTACTTCTTGAGTTATGAGTTTTTGAAATAATAAACATTGATTTAATGTATTTCAACAACTGATGACGTCATCATGATTTCACACCTGACTCAGTATCTGGTAGTTATGTTCTAAAAACATGTAGAGTTTCAAGTTGATGCAATTAGTAAAACCATATAAAACTAGAAATGTTTGTTTGTAAAATTACAAACACTAGGTGTTCGGGTTTTCAATGGAAGTTAGTACATGTAGGCCTATGACTGTGATGATGTCATGAAGTAATGCCTAATTACCATAAATATAAACGTAAAGCTCCTGAAGCTCCTTAAAACTAAATGAAATTGTAGACCTAGGTTAACGTTGTTCAAATTGTGTTAAATGTAATGGCGATGCGAAATGCCTTTCTTACATATGTAGCTGTACAGTATACGTACTGTACATGTAGCCCTACACAGGACTCTTCCTCTGTGTGCTGTACTTACAGTAACATGAAAGTGAAAGGCCGCCAGGGCTAATGTAAACATGTAATGTACATGTAAACAGTACATGTGAACTACATGTATAACTACACGTGCAATGTACATGTACATGTGGTTGTACATGTTCAGCGTATGTGTAGGCCTACAATGTGAGATTCAGGAGTTATGATTTGTTTCAAATATTAAACTTTGATTTAATGTATTTCAATACCTGATGACCTCATTATGTGTCACCACAAGTAAAGCTCTATCTAACTGTGAAGGTTGTGTCAGCTTGAGAAGTGTTTTTTGTTGTTGCGAACAATTACGGGGGAAAAGAAGAAGAAGAAGTATTTAAAAAAAATATACAAAAAAGAGGTGTTCCGGGCTAATTGCCTGAACACCAAAAAAACCCACAAAAAACAAAAACAAGCGTGTTCAGGGTGAAATGCCTGAACACCTTACAAAAAGGAACAAAAACAATAGGTGTTCGGCAGTTGCTCGAACACCTAATAAACAACATAATAAAAAAACTTTGCTTAAACAACATTCATTATAAATCTTTCTGCTTAATTATGTATATGTTGCCTTATAAACAAAAATATTACATACGGCAAATCCTCCCATCCGTCAATTTACGAAAAATGTTATGTGGCAGCAACTAAGTATTGGCAGAAACCTTATTCTCAGAAAACCTTTGAAAAATTAGCAAATATCTACATGATCTACAGGATGCATCAAGGGATTTTGTTTAAATTTTCATGAACAAAAGATCTGCCATTAATAAAGTATGTTTAGAGGGCGCACATACCCGTCACTCAGTGACGCTCAAGGCGCTTCAACATTCAGTATTTTTCTGCAAGGTATTTGGGGCAACGTTTCTGAAGTATGAGACCTACAAAATGTACTCCTTTACATAGCACCATGTAATGGTTTACAAGGTGCGTTGGCGCAATATGCAGGAACTCAAACTCAAACCAAACCAGAAAAACCGGAGGCACTGGGTTTACACAACACACGGGGCCAACGGCTTTACGTCCCATCCGAAGGACAAAACAATGATGGTTAAGTGTCTTGCTCAAGGACACAAGTGTCACGACCGGACTCGAACCCACACTCTGCTGAGTCGGAAATACAAGAGCTCGAGTCTGGTGCTCTACCCGCTCGGCCATGACACGCATTAACCATTACATTGAGTGAAAAGATCAGAGGATGAATGATACATTTTTTCAAATGATGTAAATATTTGTACCTTTTTTAGGGGAGACGTTTTGTAATGATCTTCCCACCTGGACACATTCACGCACGCAAATTGTTTTCTCTTTAATGCAGAATCCGCCAGCCATACCAACATTAGCTGTGGCTTGGGTCTGTAGTAGGTTGTATGGAAGTAAGTTCATCATTGATTGGCATAACTATGGCTACAGTCTACTTGGTCTCACATTGGGAGAGAGACATGTCTTGGTTAGATTTTCTAAATGGTGAGTATTACTTTATGATTATTTTTAAAAACTGTTGTTTTTGAAAGGGATGTAAAGTACATGTAATCTGAACTGTTAATCATTTACCGCCATGAGATGTGCATACAATACAAATTTTTCTTGACACGCAAGCGGAAGCCTGATAGACAAATTTAACAATTTGTTCAAGGGATGCCCTAACACTCTTTGACATTCCATTTTGTAGTGTGTACAGTGCATTCACCATGTTCACTCACTGTCTTCTGCTTCATTTGTCCTATAACAAAGATGACAAAAGGGTACTAAAAACTGCAATTTCTTGCTTAAAATCTCCCTTTTTCTGGTGCTCATTGTGTGATCCCCTAGTCCAGACATTCATCCTTTTGTTGGACAACTGAGGGTTACAGGATGTCGTTAGGCTGCCACTGTGGTATTGTGGCACCATTGTACTGTGGCCTGTCGTGGCAGGAGGGTCATGCGCGCTTGACTCAAGCACTGGTGTTTCTGGTGTTGAAAACAACTATACTACAGAACCTATAAAATTGTTCAATTAATTAATTAAGAATAACAATAAGAAACAAGTTAAAAACAACTACTACAGAACCTATAAAATTATTCAATTAATTAATTAACTAACTATTCAAGAACAACCGCGAGGAAAAAAAAAGATGTGCAAATGCAAAATTATCGAGCACACTCACAGGGTATTTATACAATGTACAATTAAAAGTTAAAATAGCACTATAAACAGAAAATGTTTATTAAAGTTACAGCAAACAGCAAACACAAAACAGCAAAAGTTAAATGTTAAAAGTAGAGTGTTAAAAGGTAAAAGCAACTGCCAGATTTGTAATACAAGATGGACACACATTCATTGCGAGCATCGCAATAAAACAAGTAATTAACATGAGCAATACTGCTTCTTAAACAAGTATTTTAGGTGACTGTTTTTCGGTCTACTTCTTCAAGGAGGTTAAGAGACGATGATCTCAAGGTCCAAGTTGGACCGTTGTTAGAAAAGAGATTAGGTGCCTGGTGGTTCAGGCCCTTCAAATTAAAAGTTTGTAGGAAATTCTCTGATGGATTTGAAGCCAGTGCAGCTTAAAACAATCGGTAAAACATAGTCGTGTTTCTATCTTACGGTGATGACTTTTGCTGCTCTATTTTGGATTGATTGTAGCTTGCTTTGTTCGGAAAACCAAAAAAATACTAAATTAATTTTTTTTTTTTTTTTTAATGGGACGAAATGAATGATAAACCAGCTTCTGAGCATTTGCCTCATCCAGGTAGAGCCTCAGCTTAGTAAATTTCCTTATTGCAAAGGAATCATTCTTACACACACTGTTTATGTGACTGCTCATGGTAAGACAACTGTCAAGTAAAACACCAGATCGCGTACTACCTTTGATGCAGATACGGTAGTATTGCCGATGTAAATGTTCACGCCCAAGGTACATTATTTCTGGAAAATTGCGAGGTGGCATGAAGTAACTCAGTCTTAAGGTTGTTTAGCATGAGCTTATTTTGTGTCATCCACCTACGAATATCTTCAATGCAATCCTCAAGCTTGGCTAATGCACTATCACAACTTGTTGGCGTAGTCATAAAATAAAGTTATCAACAAATCCAAAACATGTCTACGTCTATGCATAGGCCCACAAACATGTTGTTTTAAATGAAAACGAGATGTCAGTCCTTGTTTTTGATCCCTTGCACACAAGGTCGTCCGTATGGACACTTAAATCACCAGCTATGATCAATTCACCAGGAGCAAGCACAGCTGATTCAAGAAGGCATGACAACTCTTTGTACACCTGTTTTCTAAGCAAATTAGAACCTGGACTATACATGTATAACAAACAGTTGAAGTGCATCACTCTGACAAGCATTCAAAAGTGTTGAACTTGTGTGGGACAGAGTTAACAGCATAGCACTTGTGCAAAATGACACCAGATTTATAGACTCTTGGTAGCTGATAAAGTAAGGCAGAGTAGATCTTATGTCAGTAAGGAAGGGTGTGGTCTCTTTCATCTCCTTTTAGCAATTTCTAAGTAATTGCTAAAATATTTTAAGTGTTGACCAAGTATGAAGTCGCATGCAGCAGCAGATTTATTCATCATTGGCTGCAAGTTCCATGTTGCAATGCGGTTTCGTAAGATAACATTTTCACTCAATGCACCCCTTACAGAGATTGATTTTAATCAAGTTTCTTTGAGGAAACGTTGCTGTATCGACGATGTGATTCAATTAATGGCTACGGTTTGTGATACAAACTTGTATTGGTGTGCGCTTGTTTCTACCAGCTCAACATCCTCTCCTATTCCTTTGTAATATCTCAAGTTGTTTCAATTGGATGTTTACAGACTGCTCCTGATTGTAGCTTTTGTTAATCACTTTGTTGTGCAACACATATAATGATTGCCTGCCATATAGACTAGGTCGCATGAGGGTATGCGTTTGGTTGCACACTGTGCAAATGTAACTGAAAATAATGCAAAGTACAATGCGAAAACCCCCCCACTAAGATTCTGTGGACCAAAAACCTTAAGAAACACCCATTTTCAGTCCGAAAGTCTTCTCAAAGTACTTACAGTTAAAATGATTTACAATAAAACTGAAATTCAGAAGTCCAACACACAGATTTTTTATGAAAAACAAGAGAGTGATGTCGACAAACATGCGGCACTGGTGAGGACGCTACTTCATATTGAGTGAAGGACAGATAAATCTTTGCGACTTCATGCATGTAGCTTTGGGACGCTGTGAAAATTTAGCTATCTTTAGTCCCGGGAAGGCTTTTGTGGGTCTACACTGACATACATGTACACACTTATAACAAAAGGTGTATCTCCACATCTTCCATGAAGGTGGAAGATTAAAAGCATTGCTGGAATAGACACTAGGTGAAGATCAAAGAACAACTGATCAACAGGGGTTAAAAGGACTGGCTGAACAGCCTGGCTAGTAACCACAAAGGGTCTCCAAAGGGTCTCCATGGAATGGAGAGAAAGCACAGCGGGAACAACAAATACACACAAATATATGTGCAATGTAATACAAAATGCACAATGTAATTTACTAGTGTATTTTGCTTCATATGCTTCATAAATATGAAGCAAAATACACTAGTAACCTAAGACCATACATATGTATTTTGGCCAGGGTTACAATAATAAATAACAATACATTTAAACTACCTTTTTTTAACAGAAGTTATGTTTTAAACTTCACTGTCATACAATTTAGTAATGTCCACGTCATTTGGTAAGTTTACATACAAATTCGTTTATAGTCACTTTTCATTTAAATTAAGCTTGTCCTCATACCCTCTATAATAAATTTTGGAAAAGTTTTACAATAAATGCAGCATTCGATCTCAGACAAAACTCAATGGCAATACATGTCTAGCCTTAATTTGATGTTTCTGAATGCTATGTTTGTCAAGGTTTGAAGGTTTGTTTGGTTGGATGGGTGATAGTCATCTCTGTGTTACGGTTGCCATGAAAGAGGATTTGGTAAAGAAGTGGGGACTCAAAAGACCATTGACCCTATATGACAGACCTCCAAAGGTTTTCCATCAGACACCTGTGGAGTCTCAACACAAGGTAAGATCCAGGCATGTGATTAGTCAGGATTTTTCCAGATTTCAGATTTTTCTTAAAATCTCCTTGAGCCTTTCAAGTTTCTTGAAAGCAGTCATCCTAAGTGATAAAGAAATAGTCCACATTGGGTCCAAACTTTTATTATGTAATTAAGTATTTCTGGTGATGCATAGAATAGATCTGTAAACCTCCTGAACCTTCCCAAAACCCATGTGTGGAGAACACTGGTAATGGAACAACAATGGAGGTACCCTGTAACTGCCATGTAAGGGTCTAAGTGCGCGCATGTGTGTGGGAATTCCATGTGTGTGGTATTATTGTAACATTGACCTGTTGACTGTGTGCATTCAATCATGGGTAGTTTTTGTCTTGAAGGATTTCGTCTTGTGTTTTAAAAGTGCATTATTTTTTATCGTTTTGAATGACACATTTCAGTACATGAGGCAAACAAAATTGCGACAACTTTGTTTAGTAGCCGCTGTGGTAAAGTAAACCAGGTAGTTGAAAAGTGGCATTGGCAACTAGACATCAATAGTCACAACTTCGACACTAGGTTGAACTAGTCGCCCAGACCTAATTTTGACAGGGACATGAGGAGTAAAGAAAATCATGAGAATTTGTGGATGTTCAACATTCAGGTCTACAGATTTAATATTTGGTCATAGTCATCAGTTCAAGGATTAAAAATGCAGCTTACATGTACAGACTCTTATTTGGTGCTTTTTGGGGTACAAAAAACAGGTGTATACACAATGTATGTGCATCAATATGAAAACAAAATGTCGATAGGTTCGACATTTGGGGGTGGGGCCCGTGGGGGTCTTGAAAAGGTGCTTCGTCTGTGCGGCCTTAAAATTTACCAAAACTTTGGACGTCCACTAATTAATAATAGAATTGTAAGGCAAACATCATTTTAGTCAAAATTGGCTAATGCTTGAAATTTTTTCAATGAATGATACATGTACTTTTAATTTCAGCTTTTCAGAAAATTGGCTGTTGATTACCCAGTGTTTGATTCATCTGAGAACTTAAAAAACACCACTGCATTTACACAAGAAACCCTGTCTGGAGACATATTAAAAATGGACAATCGTCCTGTATTGATTGTAAGCAGTACAAGCTGGACACAGGATGAAGATTTCTCTATACTACTGTCTGCATTAGAAAGTAAGTTTGTCAAAGAACATTACTATACCTCATACAATTCACGATTGAGAACCCAATTCTCATTGTTCCATTCACCATCATGTGCTAGATGTTTTGTTGTTGTTGCTGTTTACCAAGCGCACATGCCAGCATTCACACACAGGTAAATACGTATACTATACGCATGGTGGACTGTCACGTGTGTTAACAGTCTACTACACTTGCGCTTTACAAAGCAATCAAGGAACTGTCACCCGGGTGTAGTACTAGTAATATACACGTGTAAACATCACTTAACACATGAAAAGAT
>CM021528.1:16611728-16623677 GCA_010994315.2 Pisaster ochraceus
TCATCATTCACTCTTTGATAACTTCTCGCCTTGACAATGGGAACTCTTTATTATATGGAGTTACCAGCTCAACTAACCACATCTTGCACAAAATGCTGCCACTTGCATTTTAACAAGATCTTAGAAACACGACCAAATCACACCTATTTTAGAGAAACTCCATTTACTTCCCATCCAACAGAGAATTCAGTACAAAGTTTGACTCATTACTGTAATTTTCAGACTATGAGCCGCCCGGATTATAAGCCCCAGCACCAGAAAACCTCTGAAATCTTTTTCAGAGTTCTGTGTATAAACCACTCGTAATAGAAACCTCATTAGAAAGTGCCCAATTTTCATATTACGGGCACAAAACCCTTCCCTTTTAAGTCCACTGGGAGAGGCAACAAATATTCACAGTCTTTTTTTTTTGCAAAATTTGTATGTGCCCACGATTATACCAAAACCACTTGGCTCCGCATTTATACTGTTACTGTGTGATACCATGGAGGAAGGGTAACACATAACTGCCACAGACGGTTGTCCATTCACATTCACATCACACAGCCGTGGATAAATAGTACATACAAAGTGAGTCCAAAGTCCAGAAGTCACCAATCAAGACTAGCATGAGGAGAGTATGGTGCAATTGCAGTGTTCAAATGAGTAAGAATTCAGGCCACTGAGTTGAGCACTCAGTTTTTGTCGAGCGTTGGTTGCAGAGTAGCACTGTACAAATGGACGTGTTGCAAACACAAGTACAGAACTGAAATGAGAATTTGCAATCATTTTGTGTGTTTTTTTCTATTGTATTAAAATTTTGGTGAATGTATTGAAGTTGGACAACTTTGCCATTTTTTATTTTAGTTCTGAAATTTGCTGCATTATTAAATCTAGGATTTACTTGGCCCCACCTTACATCGTGAATCTTCTTCGACCCTAACACCCCTGAAATCTATAACCTCCTAGCCTCTTTTGTAAAAAACAATGCCTTTGTTATATCTGTTGTTTGTATATTTTAGATGAGGTTGTAGTCCAGGTTTGTCCAATTAGATTTAGTAGGCCATTGCTTGAATATGCAGCACCTGTATAGTGCCTGACCTTATCCACTCAACAAGACATTTTGGAGAGAGTTCAGAGGCGTTTTCTGTTTTTGTCTAATAATAACAATAATAATGACCCAGTACTTATACAGCGCATCACACAAAAGTCTCAATGCGCTATACAACAATAAAGGCAAACAAGCATACAGGCAATTAAACAAGCAGGTAACTTTTAAGGAGCGATTCAAATACAATTTGAGTTCTTGCAGTTTTGATGTGATGTGGAAGAGAGTTCCAAAGAGAATGTGATGAATGCATGAATGACCAATGTCCGTAAGTCTTAGTGCGAGTGACTGGTGTATTGAGCTAGAATTGAGCTAGAATGGAGCGTGTGAGGTGGTTGACACTTGAATGAGTTCCCAAAGGTATGCTAGGTCTCCTTAGAAGGGCTTTATATCATTCCCATTATGATCCCATTATGATCCCATTATGATCCCATTATGATCCCATTATTGTTGTGAACCCTAAACCAGGTAAACACTGTGATGTAATGAAATGTCAACAAAAAAGGGCTAGAACAATTGCCCGCCACTCATCATCTTTTTTTATTGGTTTCCAAGGCTGTGGGATAAGATCTCCACTAAAGAAAAAATGCTATCATTGTTAGCCTGCAATTATTTACTTGATTAGAAATCATCTACTGGTGCCGAGTTCTGGTGTTCCCCTGACAGTAAGGGGTTGCGGGGAACTTGTTTTTCTTTTCTTTTTGTCCTTGGAACACAATAGCATGTTTGATGCACTAAGGAATATAGGAGTCATTGAAGGATACATTTACATCTTGGTAGACATACACAGGTGCTACTGACAACGATGTCTCAAAAGGAGTGAGGATAGAGAGAGTTGTTAGACAAGGAGACACACTATCACCAATGCTCTTCACAGCAGCACTGGAAGAAGTGAGGATAGAGAGAGTTGTTAGACAAGGAGACACACTATCACCAATGCTCTTCACAGCAGCACTGGAAGAAGTGTTTAAGAAGTCGTATTTAAAGGAGAAGGGTATCAATTAACATAGAAGGGGATTCATTAACAAACATCAAATTTGCAGACAATTTAGTTCTGATGACAACATCAGGAAAAGATATGGAGGTCCAACAAAGCAGCTTGAGCTATGTAAGTGAACAGGCTGGGTTACAAATGCAAGAGGGTAAAACAAATTTCATGACCAACTTTGAAACATCAGAAACAATAACAATAGATACATTACATGTAACCATCAGATAGAGAAAGTGGGCAACTATAAATGCCTTGGCCAAACACTGAAAATGAAGGATACTATAAAAGCAAATATGCATAATAGGATCAAGAGGAATGGAAGTGCTTTGGAATGCTCGAAGAATTACTAACTAACAAGGAAATACCAATGTCAATTAGACAAAAAATATATAGTCAGTGCATTCAGAGAACAATGACATACAGTGCAGAGACATGGTCAACAACCATAAAGACGGAAGACAAATTAATGTCAACATAGCAAGCTATGGAAAGGAGGATGCAACCTTCCTCGTAGTTTTCTTCAGACTCCTCGTAAATCTGTCCCTGGAAGAAATGTAAACAAGGTAAGCGGCCCTGACACAATTTGTTGTCCAGCTCAGACACCACCTAATCGGACTTGCAATGGAAAAAACGGTGCTGTTCACATGGCTCTGTGTCTAAGGCCGAGTTCATGCACGCTTTTCAATCAATCTCAGCCTCACTCTCGGCCTCAGCTGCGACTCACCAGCCTTAACCGGCCCCCCAGCTGTGGCGGCATAACCTCCCCTCATGATCTCTATCGTGGTCAGACCCTGGTGACACATTGAAAATGGAAGCTGAGGTTGTGGATGCACTGGCCAAGGCTCCCACATCAAATCCGCGACGTGCCTCGGCCCATTCTCCATTGGCAGTACGCCCCTCACTTTCGAGGGACTTGGCTCCAACACCTCTCCGTTACTGAGACAGTGTTCACGTTCTGCAGCTACTGCCTCTTGAGGAGACCGCTACCATAGAACATAAATCCTTCAAACGGTGCATGGATCCTGTGGAAGTTTGTAATACAACGACCTTCCCAGAGTTACCCCTTGGCCTTGTTTTTGTGGAGTGCATAAAAGTCATTGCGAACAAGTCATCCTGGAAGCCCTTTGTGAAGCTTAAATTGTCTTACATATCGCTTTCCTTCAGCAAAACAGATCCGGAGCAGGTTCGTGGACATTTAAAAGAAAGTGGACTCGGGATACGCTTGGTGGTCCTCCTCATGAATTACCTTTTTGTCAAGGTGCGAGGACTTTTTCATTTCAACTGACTTGCTGACAGTTGCATCTCACTTTCTTGACCTTGAACTAAGAAACTTTTAACAATTTACTTGAGTTACATTGCTAGCAATAGCATCTCTCAGTGCTAAGATTCTAGACGCACCATCTTCCCCTCAAAGGGTGCGCGCAAATGTTTTGATGCCCTCTGCTCTTCGGTGTAGACCTCGTCGCAGGCTTTTCCCAGGAATCCATGAAAGCAGAGGCCAAGACTTCTGCAGACTGCGGATACGCCTGATTCAGCTCCGTCTATTGGCCGCTTCAAACCCAGCCAGTACTGGATCTTTGATCTGGTGTCGACCACGACTTCACTGGGTCCACACCTTTATTGGTTGATAGACCCCTCCAACCTCACAAGGGGCCACACTTTCTGCCAGCCCAAGCCATCTGTCACAATCATGACAGACAGCGCTGTCCATCTGGGGGGGGGGCACTCTATCCCCTGCCAGATTGCGGGGTTTTGAAAAACCGAACACCGACATCCTTGAAATACTAGCGTGTCCAAAGTACTCAAACACTTCCTGGCCTCAATCTCCTGTTGGGCAGTACCTGTTCACTGTGACATTACAATGCTGGTGGTGTATATCAACCTCCAGAGTGACACCCGGTCAGCACACCTGTGTGCTCTGACCTGGGCACATCTACACTGGTGCATACGACACAATGTCGCTCTGTCAACAGTCCATTTTCCGGGCAAAGACAATGTGACTTTACCCTATTTCAAGGGCAGAATCCCTTTCCCTAATTGACCGCCCACGTGTCAACCTAATCCAGACATCCCTCGACAATCATCTAAGGGTCTACTGTACAAGGAAGTTTGACCCAAATGTCTGGCAGATGGATGCCTTCACGATTTGATGGGATGGGCTATTTGCATATATGCCTTTTCGCCTCTGTCTCTCGTCCCCGGAGTCCTGACCAAAATTGAACAGAACTGTACGATTCTCCTGTTCCAGATGCTACCCACCCTAGCGATTGTAGAAACTGGAGATTGTGCAAATCTGTAGAATGCGCTCAACGCAGTGTTTTGTTTCTTTATTTGTTGTCAAGGCAAGTGTACACACCTGCGTGCAACCTGTGCATTGAATTGAATAGAGGCCTTACCACTTTACAAAAAGGGTAGACAGAAATATATGAAGCCTTGCAGCATGCATGCACAGTGCACAATGTCCTAAGTAATAGTAAACACAGTTAATGTGTGGAACTGCCAAGGTGTGTTTTGACAAAATGGTGTGTGAAAAACACTGCGTAAGGCTATAAAAATATCCATATACCTTGCAGGAAAAACAATGAACATCACCGAGTGACGGATTTAAGTGCTATATAAGACACTTTTAAATTTTATTATACTGGTGTGATGTGACAATGACGATGCATCGTATGTCCAATTATATAGGGCCTACATGATGTAGCGATTAAAAAAAAGAAGAAAAAAAAGAGTCAAACTTTTTTTCAAGGGTCGAATACCATGCCTGTAAAAAGGGAATAATGTATAAATGCATACACACGCTTTGGGATTCTTACTGGTTCCACTCTATGTCTTTTGAAGCAGTTGCCTGGAGTACTCAATAATAAAAGATGGGGTTCTGGCTTCAGCCATTGACAGGAGCCTGCAGGCTCGATCCAAACTCAGTTTGTTTTTGTTGACAATGCTGTAAATATATTCACAGTCAGCATCACTGCGGTACATGATTAGTAAGCATTGGTAGTTTCACCAACAGGTATTTTGTTTCCCTTTTGAAATTTTTTCACCTGAGAGATTAAGCTATGTCCACTCTGGCTCCTTCCACACCAGATGGCAGTTTGTCCACTTAATGTTTGATGAGCTGCTCCTCAAACTCCTGTTTCTCTTCTTCAGTGAGCAGCCGAGGGAATCTTTGGAAGTAGAAGTCCCACTGCTGGAATCTGACCACTTTTGTTTTTGTAACATCAAAGAATAATTTCATGCCCAAATGGGAATGCCTTGAGCATATAGTCCTAAGCCTTGTGTGAAGTGTTCTCTTACTCTAACATAAAACTGTTCAAGATTACAAGAACTTCCCTCTTTCTGTTAGTAGGCTTTGGCATCAGCTCCTATGTTGAGATCCTCATTGCTCTGCTGATTGGCTCTTATTCATGTCATGACCTTTGCTGCCGTAACACACATTTTGGCTTGATTAACCTTACTAATAATAATAATAATAATAATCTATTCTTATATAGCGCTTTATCACAGCCCGAATGCTGTATCAAAGTGCTTCTCACATTATTACCCCTGGTCACTGGGCCATATAGTTCATTCCTTAAATCATCTCAGCTCCCTGGGGAGTATACAGCCGGTGCTGCGAGTTTACCGCGCTCCAAGCTAATCATTCACATAAACCATCTCTGCCCTCACAGGTACCCATTTTACCCCTGGGTGGAGAGAAGAAATTATGGTTAAGTGTCTTGCTCAAGGACACAAGTGTCACGACCGGGATTCAAACCCACATCCCGATGACTTAACCACCAGAACTTGAGTCCGATGCTCTTATCCGCTCGGCCACGACACCCCATACAAGATCAATGATCTGGTTAGAAATTACATTATGAGAAGATGACTGCAGGCTTCACCTTTCTGCAAAAAGGGTTAAAACTGGTATTGCTTGGCTCAAAATATGGCAGTATAGTTTAGTGTTAGGATCAGTCATCAACTTAACAATTCTCTCTGGTTTCGAGCAAGGAACTAATGGTTTGGCATTGACACGGGTTTATGACTCTTTGGGCAGCATCTTGATAGAACTTGAAGTGGATGGTGGCTTGGCAAGACTGGAAATGGATGTTGACTTGGCAAGACTGTTTTAAAGAGATGGTGTCTTTGCAGCAGTTTTTTGTGAGAAAACTCTTTTGTTTGGTGGTGATCTTTTCTTTTGTTGACTTTCAAGACTCAACTGTTTCTGAAGGTAGGCGAGAAGGGCATCCCCTTGCTCATAAAGTCTTGCAGTGCACTGTCTCAAGGACAACCACCTGGTGGACACTTGTTTCAGTATTTTGTGATTAGGTGTGTTCATCTCATCTTGGAAGGCTTGGAACTTGGAATTTTACATGTTACCCTGCCCAAAATATAGTCTTAAGTTAGAGTGTAGTTTGCTTTATGAATGTGTTTGATAATATATTGTGTAAAGATTTATCTCTCCTGCACTCTCTCTGTTTCCAAATGGACCAATCACTCAAGAGCCATTAGTGGTCTTTCGCACATTGGCCTATGAGGACCCAATTGATCTTAACCGTGGCATGGCCAAAGTGCTTGCATGACCCCAAATTCTAGTCAAGCACTCCACCATTTGTCACAGACCAAGCCACAAGCTGGATGTGTTTCTGTACATAGCTCTTCAACAATTCTTCAAGTTCTTGTCTGCATATCATTTGACAAGCACTCTATCTCTTCAAGACAGCTTCTATTTTAATATAAATTTTGGCTCTCTCACTTAGATGAATTTAATTTGTAGGCCTATTTGTTAATAACTTGAAATTGAGGAGTTTAGCAAGACTTCTTTCAAGTTAAGATATATTTCTGATTATTGAGTTCAGAGACAGTGTTTATACATATCCAACTTATCAATGCATTTTCAAGTTCTCTGAGAGATTCATTGCAACTATTGCTTTCTTGAGGAGAGACCTATCTTCCGTCTCCTGATATTTGAGAAGTGCCCAATCTTTATATTTTTCTGTTATTATATTCTTGATAAGAACTGATAAAATTGTTATGACGTTTACCACTAGCTGTCTCAGGTGATGTATTATGGTAAGTTATGCTATTTGTGCAGTCCTCATGCTTTGGACTGGTTCTAAGTATTATCAAGAATTATATTAAGTTTGCTATATTTAGTATTATTTTACTTAGTGGATTGTGGTTTTTTCTGCATAAACCTAAGAACACAACCTGTTGTTTTGTGATAAAGTTTTGAAGTAAAGCAGATTTAACGTTGCACCTGAGTGTATTACACACATGTATATTTTGTGTGCATTTTGCACCTGCGGTAAAGGACTATATAATAGCCATATCTTAAAGACATAATATTTTGTCTTACGATAAAGTTTTGGGCTTACATTGGCTTGGTTAATTATGCGTCTACTGAGCTTGTCTGAATGAGACAAATGATATTTTCTTGACATGCTACATGGAGGAATAGTTTCCAATTAGTGAATTCAACCTTTTTTTCCACATGATGTTTGGTGAATTTGTGTAGCTTGAGGAATTTTGCAACGAGTATTTGAGATGGTCGTTTCCTAGGCACTGGACACTGTTAGTCCAATGAATGTTGTGTATTCGTAAAGGGATGATTATGGCATGGACCATATACTTTCTGTTTTAGACTACTGGAACATGCGCAACCCCACAGACTGGTGTTTGTGACATTTCTCTGTGGCTAATCCAGATGCCTAGTTATAGCCCATCTACATGTAGTATGTCTGATGAGACCAATAAAGCCACAACTCTGCAAGTATTGGATCTATTTTAAACTAATGTTTGATGTCTGGTGTGATTATGATGTTACCTACAGGTACATGCACCAGTTTTTACCTGTGAAGCTCGTCCACTGAGAACAAAGTCGGAGTGCATGTTCTGTTCTATTTTTTATTTTGCGCCATTTTCACCAAGCTTGATTTGTCTTCTTTAAATTTTCAGGATCCTGTTTTTTGTAAACTTGATATTTTGCATTTCTTTTGATCAGGGATTCATTTTACAAGTAAATCAAAGTTTGTGTTTTTAGCATCAAATCTTGAAGTTGTTAACTTGATTTGATTTTATAAGGAGATTGTCAACTATCAGTTTCCGCTTCTTTGAAGGTCTTGAGTCGTGAGTAAAGTTATTCCTATAGTAGTTCTCGAAGGAAACCATACTGGGATGGTGCATCTGTTGACGTCACTGGTCATTTGTGCAAGTGATGTTAAACTAATTAGCAAAGGTGCAAGTAAAAAGCATAGAAATTTACAGAAGCCCGGAGCCAGCACTAGGCGTTAAAACACCCAGAGCTGGGAGGGCTAGCTTCTGGAAAGTACCAACAGATGTAACCATAACCATAACCTCACTGAGCGTGGGTAGATTGAGAACTTGTATGAGTCAATGGATGCATCAGGTATGGCGTATTTAAACTGGTGGTTCTGTCTGGTGAAGTACATTGATGGATAAATGACTGATGGCATTGGGATGTTGACCAATTGATAGTGGATTCTTAAAACATAGTAGATTGAGCTAGGAGGCGCCGTGTATGTAGTGAGTCCCAGTTTAGCTTTGAAATTAGTGTTGAAACTGAGGTGGTTCTGCGATGGTCATTGGTTATGAAACAAGCTGCCGATCTCTGTATTTGTTCAATATGTTTTTGACTGTCGATTGTGTGGGGATTCCATGATTCGGAAGCGTATTCAACTTGAGGACGTATCAGTGTTTAATAGGCTGTAGTTTTGACGTCTTGTGTGCAGTGGGACAGAGTTCTTCGAAGGAGACCAAGTGTGCGGCTAGCCTTGTTAATTATTTCTTGGTGATGACTGTTCCATCTAAGATCTTTTGTGACTGTCACGCCCAGGTGTTCATGTTGATTTACTGAGGTTTTCCTCGCCGTTGATACTATAATGAAATTGGCTGGGTTTCCGTTTCTTTGTTATGGATAAGGATGAGCATTTGTTGATGTTGAAGTCCATCAGCCATTTGGTAGACCAGTTTCCGAGTGTTGTCAAGTCTTCTTGAATTTTAAGGTGGTCTTCTTCGGAATGAATTTCTCTGTAGACGATGCTATCATCGGCAAACAGCCTCATTGCTGAATTTATTTTCTCCTGAATGTCGTTTATGTATAGGAGAAACAGGACTGGTCCAAGTACAGATCTCTGGGGTACTCCTGATGTAACACTGCCCCAGGAAGAGTAGGTCTCATTAACTGAAACTGCCTGTTCTCTGCCAGCAAGGAATGCTTCAACCCAATTTACTGTGTCCCCTAATGCCATAGAATTGGAGCTTGGAGAAGAGATGGTGATGTAGCACTTTGTCGAATACCTTGCTGAAGTCCAAAAAAATAACATTGCTTTGCCGTGTTTGTGAAGACACTAAGCCTAGTCATGTGTAGCTGATACACACATGTATGAGCACTGTGGATGTGAACAATTTTTCTCTGAAGCCATGCTGGGAATCAATCAGGATGTTGTTTTGGCTTAGGTGTTTGGCAATGTGGCTTAGTACTATATGTTCCAAAACTTTACAGCAAATGCAGGTTAGAGAGATAGGCCGGTAGTTTGATGGATCAGTTTTAGGCACTTTTTTGTGTATAGCAGTTACTATTGCTTGTTTCTACTGTTTGGGGATGATACCCAGGTCATATGATTGCTGATAAAGAATGGCAAGAACTGGTGCAATTTCGTGTGCAACAGTTTTTAGGAGTTTGGATGGTACTTCGTCTGGCCCAGATGTTTTCGAAGGGTTGAGACCGGCGAATTGTTTTTAGACCCCAGCGCTTCCCATAGTGATGTTGGTGATGGAGGGGTAGGGCGAAGGGCTCTTATTTGGGGGTCTTGAATGATTTTTTTTAGTGAAGACAGTTTGAAAGTAAAATTAGTATGTAGAGGTTTTCAGACCGCATGAGTGTGACATATAACCAGAAGGTTTGGGGCTTGACAGTTAAACTGGCACCAATAACATTGTTGACGTAGTTACATCTGGCTCGATGAACACTTTTAGTTACTTGATTTCTGTATTTTTGTAAGTCTTGCCAGTAGTTGTTTTTTCGGTTTCTGCTGGCTTTCTTAAACAGCCTACACTATCTCGCTTTCTCATTTGGGGCTTTATGTTAGTTGAGATTCATGGCAGGTGACATTTACCTTTGCTGAACTTCGATGGGACACATTTCTTCATGATGCTGGTTAGACCTTTACTTACTTTGGACCAGTTTGTTTCAACAGAACTTGTACTTGGATCGTTGAGTAGAAAATCCCTGTTAGGTGTGGAAGTCATCGGTTTAGGTCCGCTACGCTCTTGTTGAAGCCCATCTTCTTTCAGTGGCGAGAAAGGGTTTGAGTGAGCTGCTGGCAATGTGGCTAAGGGTGAACTGCTGAAACTTTGGTGTTCGCATTTACGGCAGTCCAGGAGAAGCTGGAAGACATGTTGACCAGTGATTTGTAACAGTGATCTGGGATGCTTAAACAAAATATGTGACACCAGAAGCCACAGCTGTCGCATACAAGAGCAGGATCATCGTCTGTGACATCATTATTACATATTCCACAGGGGTAGTTAGTGACTGAAGGACCAGGATTTGTTTCTACTTGGCTGCTTAGGAGTAGAATTATAAATAAGTGACTAGCTGACCTTTTGCTGAAAATCGCTGTTTTGCTTTGGAATTTTTGTAGAGATTGTACAAGCAATACAATGCTACATTTATCAACTTGTCTCAATGTGCTATGGAAGCAAGTGGGCCGGAAAGTGAGGCCACTAAGTTTGTATAGCACTTTTGATGATGCCAAACCAGGGGTAATGTCTGGTTTCAGATTGTGTGGCTCAGTATTTTGCAGGAGCCTGATAGCTATCAGTGCAGACAAAAACAATTTAAGATATAACTGATGTCTTAATTTACAGGTTTCCATGTTGGACAATTTCCTATGAATTGGTAAATGTTTAGATCCTACCATTGGTTTAGGAGAGAGGACTCAGGAGAGGAGAGAGGACTCACACCACTGATACGTTGGTATCGTTGTAGTGTAGAATAGCCAGTAAGTAGTACGTACACAGTGCAGCAAGTAGTGTAGTAGAGTGCGCCCTCTACTGGTTGGAGTTTTTTTAGGAGACACATAGTGATCCAGAAAAGGGGTTTAAATTTACATTTTAGCCAGCTTTCGGATGAAATAAGTATACCAAGTGACGGCAGGTAGTAGGATTGACCAATTTGGGTAAGAAATAGGATGGATGGATTATGTTTTGGGGAGTTGCGTTCTATTCAATTCATGATAAATTAATGGCCAGTGGATGTAAGGCCTACCCAAATATATATACAAAATTAATTTTACCATTTGCCAGGCTTACTTGATACCAATAAATAAAATGACACACAACACAATATAACATTAATTAAAACTAGACATAATTGCATTTGTGCACAAATGCCGAGCTGTTTCGCCATAATTTTTTCAAATTACTCAATTGAATATGAAAGTTTTTTTTGTATTCAAAGCAGTTATGATGTATCAAGCCTATTTAAAAAAGAATTTGGATTATTCCACGTTTTATTAGCAATTTATGACAAAAAGGTGCAAAAAATGAAAAAAATCATTAAAAAAATCATGTGATGACGTCATCATGATGTCATTTCAAAATTTACAAGGACTTGCCAATATCTAAAAACCTACCAAGTTTCAACATGATCGCACTTATACTTCGGGAGTTATACGACTTCAAAAAAGGCACCTTTAATGCCACGTCACGTGACCCCTGATGACATCATCAATCTAAAACTTCACACATATGATGGCTGCCTGAGGATCAACATATGGGTAAATTTTGAAGTGATTACACAAAACTTCTCAACACACATCTTCAAAAAGTCTATTTTGAACAGTTTTCAACCTGCCACTAGAGG
>CM021528.1:16728703-16738885 GCA_010994315.2 Pisaster ochraceus
TGCGCTACGCTGCGAAACAGCTAACAATGGTAGCAGCCTATCGATAGATCGTTACCCATGTTTGTACTTCAAAAGGAATTTGGAATCGGGAGTTACACAATAACCCCTGGGAAAAATAGAGATTTTAAGTATGAATTCCAATACCTGTTGTCCCTCTTTGTACAGGGGAAATGAAGCTTGGCTTGTTTGTATTGCATGCCTGTGTACTTGTACACTACAAAATGGAATGCCCGGGCATGATCACATGTCAACTGGTTAACTGACTGCAGCCACTAGGACAATCCAAAATCATTCCAAAACATGTATATAAACATCATTTGATAAGTCAGTAGGGTTTTGGGCAGAAACAAAGAATAACTAAAGACAAACTCTAGGTGTTCAGTTTCGGAGGGTACAAGTCTGATGTAAAAAGCCTGGTGACAAAAACAAGACAAATTTATATAACGTCATCATGACTTTACTAAAGTTTCAGCAGTCGTTTCAACAAACACCAAGTTTCAACTCAGTTGGACAGGTTTGGCAGATCAATGGCTTTAAAAAGTGCACCAGTAAACCAATTTTTAAAACTATTATAAAAACTCTGCCGCAGGCATCTAGTAAAAGTGTATTTTTAACTATTTATAACCTGCCGCCAGATGGCGTTCTTGATTTTTTTATGACGCCATCAGTCTTATTTTTTAAACCAGACCTTTGTCAGATTACAACATCATCGTTAAAAACAACTCCCCCAAAAATTGCCACTTTTAAATTACATGGTACTTCTGGTTAAATTACAAGGTACTTCTGGTTTCCACTGGAAGTAGAGGTCACGTAATGTCACGCACACATTTAAAAGCGAAGACCTATCCTATTTTTGTATAATCCTGCAAAAAGCATTCCAGGAGCTCGTATCCTTGATTTAATACATTCAAACATTTAAAATATAAAATGACACAGATTTCCGAAGCGGCATCTGTCACAGACGGGCCAATAATAATGTCCCAGAGCGGGATAAAAGCATGAACACTTATTTGATGCAGCGCCATTGTGCTTGTGGAATGTACTGCTTACGCTTCCGTTATGTGGGACTATACACACTGGCTTCGTGGACTTTGAACCTTATGATTAATGCAGCGGAACAGTCAGCTACAGCGTTTTCTCTATACACAGATTATAGTTGCGGGTTAATACTAACGTTGGCTGTAACGCCTGTCATTGCATAACTAGGACCAGAAGTTAAGGTCACTGTGGTATCATTTCAGTGCAAAATTTTGAGCAGGCTCAATGACCTACAACCTGATGTAAAAAGTTTGACTAATTTATAAGTGGTTCTTGGTTCTCTGCACCGGAAGTCAAGGTCAAATGAGGTCATCACACTCTGTAGCGTTTTTAGAGCCATAATAGGCCTATCCGATGAAGTAAAGTAAATCCATCAGGTAGTTTTGATTTTTTAAAGATTAAATTTTAATTTAATGTAATTTGACACCTGATGATATCATCATGACATCACTATATGGTGTCTTCTAATAAAGATCTTATATGTGTAGTGTAAAGGTTGTGTGAGCTTGGGAAGTGCGTCTTTGTTAGCGGACAGTCGCAGGGGATAAGAAGAAGAAAGAAAAACTAGAGATGCATTTTTGTTGAAACAAAAACAAGGTGTTCGGTGTTGACATTTTTGAGTACTAAAGCGTAAACATGTCTTTGTACAAAATACTGATATACGTGAAGTAAATAGTGTCACTAAAGATTTGCAAATTTGAAATAAGAAACATTGAGAAATTTGAAAACTCATGGCGTCATTATGATTTCAAAACTTTTTTTTTATCAAGACTTTGATAACCCCCTTAACCCTTTCCCCTTGACCCTTTCCCCATGTGTATTTAGCACTGTATACTAAGTACTTTTTCGATCGAGTTCCGTGTAGAAAAGAACAACACAGGCAAATTACTCGGGGGGGATTCAAACCCATGACATTTGCACTGCTAGAGCAGATGTCTTACCCCCAGACCACCGAGCAAGTATGTCTTTGTTGGCGACAAAAAACCTGACATTTAGCATGGATTAGACTAACACAGCTTCATACAAAAACAGGCTTTGTGGACATTCTGATCAACGAGCCGTCTGATCAATGGAGCGGAACAGCCTGCTACAGTGCTTTTTGCAATATACACAGTAAATGCGGGTCAAAAGATACGTAGCTTTTAACGTCCGTATTCGACCAGAAATTTAGGTCAAATTGGTATTATCTATGCAAAAATTGTAGAAGGTTTACAGACCTACAACCTGATGTAAAAATTGTGATGAAATGATAAGTATGTTTTGAGATATGAATTTTTGAAATGTTCAACTTTCGGAATAGAACCGGAAGTGGGGGTCAAATGGGGTCACATTTAGTGTATCGTTTGTTCAGTGTTTAAGGCCCTTTCCGATGATGTATAGTTTGTAAAAATCTAAAGTGGTGTTCAGAAGTTATGATTTTTTTCAAATATTAAACTTTGATTTTTAAAATGTTATTCAATACCTGATGACGTAATCGTGATGTAACTAAAGCTGTTTCATCTCCATATAAGTATCTAAGTATATGTGAAGTTTCAAGTTTATATGATCATGGGAAGTGTACCTTTGTTAGCGGACAACGCTTGAGTAGTATTTTTGCAAACAAACATAAGAGTACACTAGACATGTAGTGTTTGTATAATTACAAACACTAGGTGTTCGGATTGAGTGAATAGCAGGTAAGTATAGAAAGTAAAATAATAAAGAGATATACAAATATGGACAAAAAACCTATTTCAAATAAACCTTATTATTATCTGATCTTTTTTAAACTTCCGGTTTGGGCAGAAAGTCATGTCAAATCATGTTGCTGACAAATAAAAAAACCTCTCACACGTAAAACTTTCACAGGCGATGCAAAGATTAAAATCAAAATAGTTGTGGCTCTCAAGATATGCATTTAACAAGATTTGGTAAAACTGAACCTCTAAGGTTACGTCATTTTACAACTGATGACGTAATTTTTCATGGACATTTTTTTTCTAACATCTCAGCTTTTAAAATACATCCAAAAGTTCAAGCTCAGTTGAGAATGTTATTATGTATATGAAGCTTTGAAAATTGACATTAAGGTGACTTCGTGAAAACCTCATGAGGTTACCGCATCAGTACTTACAATTTTAGAATTTCTAGTAAAACTGTAGTTTGAACTGTGTTTAACTTGCCGCTAAAGGGCGCTCTTACATTGTAATGACGCCATCGGTCTTATTTCTTAAATCAGACTACAACATCATTGTGAACAACTCCAAAAACTACAAGGCACTTGAGCTCGGAAAATGCGCCTTTGTTAGCAGACAATCGCGGGGGAGAAGGGAGAAGTATTAAAGAAAACAAAACTAAAAAGGAACAAAAACAAGAGGTGTTCCGGGCGGATTGCCCGAACGCCTAATAAAATATCATCAATATGAACATAAAAACCATTAAACCGTTAAATACAAGTTTAGAACATACATCAAATTATTCAAGGTAACCCCGAGATTCAAACCATAACAGCTATATGGTTCTCAGCATAATTTGAAAACTAATGACGTCATTTGGAAGTCATTGCTAATTTGTTATAAGGGCGTTGAGATTTAAGTATGTAACCAAGTTTTAAACTACCAAGAGCTTGCAACAGGTTTTCAGCAAAATAGTGCCTTTTAACTTTTCACAAGATAGGCGTGTAGAAGGATGATGTCATTACAAGTACTTCGTTAATTGGAAGGCCTATTGGTCAAATGTTATTTCATACACAGGGACCATGTTCATCTTCCAGAACCAATGCATGGCCCATAACAAGTCCTGTAAATCTATGATTTTGTCAGGGTTTTGCTCATTTGGTCAATTGGAATGGATTTTGTTCATTCATAGGTTATAATATGTCCCCGATCATCTTTTATTAATTATGCGACATACAACATTCACAACCTAAGGGGATCTGCACTGCAAACATTGAAAAATGCGCACAAATTTCCTGTTTAAACGCCTTATACATGGCCATTTTGCATGACAATCTTTCTTTTATTTCTGTTGGCATTGCTGTGTCTTTGTGGTCATGACTTTCAACATTTGTTTTCACAATCAACTTTGTTGTGGATCGATGTACTCATGTACTGACTGCATGTGTAGACAGCACATGAGTGAAGGTATTCCTGCCAGGCAGCCAAAAGCAAATATTTCTATTGGTTGATGTGTAGGACATGGATATTTTTTTCAAATAGGAAAATTTGTTATGAGCTACATGTTTTAATAGGAAAAAATAGCAATCTGGGAGACTTTAGACCAGTCGGGGTATTGGTGTCGGGGGATTGATTCATTTTTTGTGATCTGTAAAATCCTGGATACTCCTCAATTCACTGTTCGGTCATTTCTGACGTGTTGATTTTCAAGCAGGAGTCAACTGACATGGCTGAAAATGTGGCGTTATTACATATTTATACATAATTGTATTTAGAGGATATTGGTGAAAACAGACCTAAAATTACAGGTGAGCAAGATGGAAATAACCCAAACAAAAGAAGCACGCTTTCTCTCATTTCTTTATGTGCTCGTTGAGGTGTGCGTAGGCATAATTACTTAGTGACCTGACACAGGTCAGTGGTCATGTGTTGTGATTTAAACTGGATGTGGTCATTTTTAGTCTATCTACACACTGTGCTAAAAGATAAACCTGAAGTGATTAGGGTTAAAGCACCTTGTCGACCGATTCGGCTGAGCTTTTAGACACAGAAAGTTAAACCTGAATGCTTTAAAACTGCCTTAAATCTGACTTTAGTATTGTGACTGAATGACCTCAACATATTGTAAACATCATCTAATTTGTGTTCTGTTATTCAGTGTAAATCTGAAAATGAGGAGCTCTTGCAGAAAAGGCTAAGTGCAGAGACTATGGCTGAGACATTCAAGAGACACTACAACATCACATGGCATGAGCTGAACAAAGTCAAACAAGAACGACTGAGGGTAAGAAAACTCCCAACATTTACAGTTTGGGTACAACTTTCGAAGCACCTGTTTTCCCAAGCTCTTTTATAAAAAATAAATAAATAACAATCAATTGTTTGGGATATGAAATATAGTTAGTTCATAGATGCAGCATCATTTATGGGGACATTTGAAGTGTTTCTAAACTTCATCATAGTGGTGTCTTTTAGGTTGAGAAGGTGACGGACTCTCACAAAGACATGAGAGAACGCGAACATGACATACAATACATACATACAAAAATGTTTTATATACCGCCAATTCATCAAGATCACAGTAGTTTGTGATGATACATAGCAAAATAGATGGCATAACGATGATACGAAATTGCACAGTATGAAAACAAACAAACAATCAAGTCTTATCCATTTGTCTCTAGTATTTAAAAGGTTGTCAAATTTGGAACAAGAATTATTTAGTGTGTGGAGGTGTTGGAGCCTTTGACCTTTTGTATTAATGAGTAAATCAGATTATTCTTTAAGGCTAACTTTGTTTAAGTCAAAGAAGGAAGAGCTGTGTCTTTTGGGGAATGACTGAGGTATATACTGGCCTTCTGTGTTCTATAATGGACCCGAATCGGGTGATCATTCCACATCTTCTGAAGACACCATAGACACTCAGCTGCCCTAGTTAAGCTGGATATGGTCTGAGCTCTTGAACCTTGCTGCTTCCTTGATTGTCAAATCCAAACATTTTCTGAATGGTTACCTTCCTGGTTATCTTCCTGGTTGTCCTGGACTCAACCTACCTCTTGGCCTGGTGGACTGCATCATTTTATTTGTTGTATCAGGTTTTAGTTTTTAAAAAACCCACACATAATATTAGATGCAAGAGCAATTGAATGTTTTAGTTTCTTTTATTGTTATTTTAATTCAGAAGATATAAAACCAGTAAAAATGAAGATATAAAACCAGTAAAAATGCCCAAAAGTACCCAATTATCAGAGACAGATCAAGTGTGTACTTGTAATGAAGTGTACATTAATAACAATAGATTAATAGATGATGCTACATGTTAAGATGATACATGTGCAGTGTTCATGTAATTCGACTGGGAGACAACACAACAAAAGCAATGCAACAACACAATATTATTTGTTGGTTTCATAATTCATCAGTCGGCTGCACAGCAGGCGGACACAAGCTTTCCCCATTCTATCCTGTCTTGTGTTAGTCTCCAGATCTTCAGCGGGGAGAGCAGAACATCTGATGACACTAATCTTGCGATGTACTCTGCGTATAGTAGGCCCTGGCAGCTTCTGTTACATCTTGTAGTTGCAATCTCGCACCATTCTAGGTTGTTTCAGAGTGCAATGTCTTTTGCAAATTCCAAGTCACTCAGTATCTTAGGTGGCACACTACTAGATCTCCTTGCATGTGTTGTGAAACTCTTATAAGTATAATGTTTTTTCTTTTGAAACTTTGCAGTAGAGCCGAGTCAAATTTCATCTAGCCAATTTATGTCTCGCAATTTTTTCCAAGTCAAGGCGAATTGCAATTGAGTCTAAGTCTGTCAGCGGCAATTCTACTAGGGTATTTTCACTCAAAATTATTTAGAAACTGAAAATCTTTTTAGACCCTGTTAGATGCTAAAAACCTACACAAAAAGGAAGATTGTAGACCTTAACCCCCCCCCCCTTTTTGTAGTATCACTTTGCAAATGGTGACCAGTTTTCAAATTTGCCACCAAGGTCATCATAGGCTATTTCATTGTAGATGCCCAAACTAATGCATCTATCAGGTATCATGAGTTTTTAACATGTTAATGTTTATTTTAGGCCATTGATGAAAGAGACCAGGCACAAATAGAAGTCAGATATCAAATTGATCAACTCCACAAGTATCAAATGGAAATAAATAACCATTTACAGAGTCTCCAATGTGTTGATCCTCCTCAACCTGAAGACAGCAGTACACAGGTAATAACTTGTAATATACACATATTAAAATTCAGAGCAAGTGTTTCAGCCTTGTGGACTTCACTTTGTGACTGAGCTATTTGAACATTGTCATAAAACTAGAGCTGGTTATTATTCCCTTGAGTCAGAAAATAATGCTTGTCATCAGCTAGGTTCTTATTGTTTTTTAATAATAAAGTAGTTGTTCGGGTTTGAAAAGTTTCCAAAAAGTTTCTCTGGACAGAGAGTATAATGTTTTTAATGACATCAAATTGAAGTAGTAAACCATAACGATGATCTTTTTTCGTTCATATTATATTAACCCAGTTAATGATCTATTTTTATTCATATTAATCCAGCTTCAGTCAGCATCAGAGTCTATGGAAGCACCAACTGATATTCTGGGTGATAGCAATGTTATTTTACCAGCTGAAGACAAAGCGCATTCTGATGATCTTGTCCATCCTTTTGGACGAGACAGAATAACTCACAATATTTCTTCAAAACGCATAGTGAGCACAGATAAAGTGCGGGCAAAAGTCGATGAGGAGAACACTTTTCCTGAAGAGTATTTTCCCTTTACATCTAGTCCAATGGTAGGAGAGGTACCAGAATGCAATCCATGGCTGCAGCGCCATCATTCAGAAAACATTGGAGAATCCAGAAGAGTTCATCCTGGCTCTTCATTTAAGAACCACCATTTCTTGGCTAACTATGATGAGTAAGTTAATGTTTATTCACCTTATACTAATCATTATGGGAAAGCTCAATTTATTAAGAGAAGCCAGATTAACATCCTTTGTGTTTACGAACCCCGCACCTCTTAGCTTAACAGTGACGCACATGTCACACACTGCAACTGCCAGGCTCACTATTTTAAGAGTCACCAGGTAAGTGTGTAAATGCTGCGTTGCCTAAAATTTCGCACTACACTGTACAGGCTGTTAGTTTGCTAATGAGAAAGACAACATCGCAGTCAAGTTCATTGATTCAGGAAACCAGCCTCAAGCTTGTTCATAAGAAAAAGTATTATCCATAATTTCACATGACATGCTAAGGCTGGTAGTGTGCAGGCAGCAGATGGTAGATGGGGTGCTAGGGCACGTTCATGATGGTGACGTCAGTTGGCATCTGCATCTGTTGCTCTTGCCACTTCAGCTGCATCAGATCCAGCTTGCACTGCAGCTCGCCAGGCTGTCATATCCTTAGCTGTACTTTCCCATTGCTGGACATTAATACCAGTAGCAATGAGGTATCTGTTTGTACAGTCAGAGTAGCGGAGTCTTGGTAGCCCAACTTTGCATTTTCCACAAGATAGCTTGTTGTACGTTACAGCTTTTGGCATTCGGTCATCCACCATTCTGACTACATACATGTCACCAGTCCAGGTGAGTTGTTGCTTCAGGAGTATTGCCCCAATGCTGGGTTGCCTGATGGTCAGATCACTTGACACCAAGGATGGTTCACAGGTGCCATTGGAAGATCCTGGACAGACAGTGAATTTTTCTTCGGTATAGCATGAAAGACATTGAGCTGTACAGGAGGCAGGATAGTACAACGGCTCTATAAACCTTGCACTTTGTTGTTGTGGTAATGCTATGTGTTTCCACAGCCGATCTCGGTGACCTTAAGCAGCACAGGCTGAATGGATTTTCATGGACAGCTCCTTCTCTAGACTGCAGTCACTGGAAACAGCACTACAAAGGTTCATGAGGGAGTCCACGATAAGTAAATGACTTACTGTTTCACAAGATGTTTGGCTCAATGTATGGGATTTCAATTGCTGGTTGGTAGAGTAATTCTTCTTTTTTATTAGATAGTAAGCCTGGAGAGAGAAGATGCTGCAGTAAATATGTCTAGAACCTTGTCTAGAGAGTGAAATAAGGCTAGTGTCATCAGCGTAGCGGAGGACATCTGCACACCACTGATCTCTGCTGAAGGACCTTTGGCCTGGCTTTAAGACGTCTTTGGTAAAAAAGCTTGCCATCAGTTGAAGTTATAGGTGGGGATGCCTTCTGTTACATTGTGGTTATCAATCTCCATACAGCAGACAGGAAGAGGGTAAGCAGAGTAGGGGCCAGGATACAGCACTGTACAGAGAAAGGATCTGAGGCTTCATCATCAACAGAACTCATGCCTGCATGTCATCATTAAAGCCTCGTAGAATGTTCATAAACTTATTCAGCCTGCCATTATATGATAGAAGACACCAGAGGCACATTGAGCGACATTGAGCTTCAAGCAGAAGGGCTGCTGGGAAATTGACTCAAGAACATCTCATCTACATTAGAGGATCGGTTGAGCAGCAGAGATTAGTATTTTTTCCAGGGAGCTTGGATCTCTGGCTTGCCAACCATTAGTTTGAGAACTGTACTCATAGTTGGCTAGAAGACGTCTCAAGAGTTGCACCTGTCTGCTAGAGCTTGCAGGGCTGTGTGGTTGAGAGAAAGCAATTTTTTTATCTGTAGGTTGTTATCTGCAAACCAGTCAGAGTTTTTTCGACATTGGTGACCAGATGACTTGACTGCAGCAGAGTAGACAGTCTCTAGGCCTTTGTGTAGGAAAATATCCCCTTTTTGGAGTTCAGCTTGGAGACATCAAACTTGTGCATAGCCTTAGGGGCCAACACATTTGGCTTATGAAGGTGCATATATGGTCTATAGAACAGTCAGCACCATGCATTGCACAGGTGATGTAGATGACTGAAATATGTTTTTTTCGTGTGTTGATGCTGTTCAGCAGATGCCATCTCTTTGATCTAGGATGGTACCAGGTGTAGTACAATTTATTGGACGTGTCAAAGAAAGTGCTTGTTACTGCAAGGTTGAAATCCGCACTGATTAAGAGTAGTCAGTCCCTGTTGGCATTGCAGTTACCTCTCCTGAACTTGCCCAATACATGGCCCCAGGTTGTGTGGTCATTGCCCCAAACCGCCAGTTTGTCTGTGGCTGGCACTGATTGAAGGACCTTCACAATTCCTCCTAGATTATCTCTTTCACCTGTAAGCTGCTTAGCAAGGTGGGTGCATACACGCTGACTTGTATGACAGAGGTACGTGTAGTGTTTTTAAATGGCATTTGATAGGTCATAATGTGATCTGAGGTGGCTTTCAGGAACTCAGTTAGATTTCTTTTTTAATTACAAATAATCTTTTCAAAAGTTAAACATAAAAATAAATAATAAAAAATTGTATATCAATGTCAGTATGAACAATGATAAGTATATAACTCATTACATACCGTAATTTCGTGCGGATAAGACGCGTCTTATCTGACTTTTTTGACCAC
>CM021528.1:16831142-16855903 GCA_010994315.2 Pisaster ochraceus
TAAGTTGAGGTGGAAAAGGAAACCATCTCACAGTTTTCAACAAACTTGTTGCTATTATTCAGAGTTCATTTAAATAACAGGTAAACCTCAAAAAGGGGATCAGACAAAAGGATTACGCAATACATTTTACGTCAAGAACGTAAAATGGAATCTGTGATATGTGACAATTGACTCATAGCAAAATGAAAATCCATCTACCTGCAGTTATAACCATTGTTGGTGAAAGGCTTATATACTGACCTACCTTCATGTATTTTTCATTACCAGATTTGATCGTGATAGATCAGGAAACATTGATTCAAATGAGCTTCACCTTGCGCTTGCTTCATTTGGTTACAATGTGTAAGTCACATGGTATAATTATCTTTATTCATAAACTTTTATATCAAATAATAAGCAATTACATAGATGTCTTTTACCTGACAACTAGCCTCATTCCTGTAATCGAATGCATTGATTGGATCATAGCAGTTGTTAATCAAGTATAATTTCCAAAATTATCTTTTTCTTACCATAGGTGACTTTAGTTGGTCAAGATTCCACATGGAAAATCTCTCAAGCAAATACAATGTCTGTTTATTATAAAACCGTAGTTTTTTCAGTGTTCACTTTCATAGCCAAGTTTACAATGGATGGAAAGAGTAAAAGATTAAATCTATCAATGGTGGTTAAAAAAACCCAATGGGTTTGCTATTATGCAATCATCTCAAAATGGCGTGGGATGATCCAAAACAAACCCCATGTGGAGCGTAATATGTTTGGGTGCAGACAAGTGCTTGATTGAACTGTTTGCCGATCACACTCAGAGACATTTAGAGACCAGTCTGTATTAAATATTAAAAGGAATTCAATAAGTAAGAAAGGTTTTATTACTTGTTTTGCTCTTTAAAGAATCTTCAGGGCGATAATAGAGTTAGTAAATCTAAACACAAGCTGCTGTAGTGTAACAATGTGCACTTCCTACTTGAGTGGTTCAAATAGTTCAGTCACCAGCATTGGTTTATGTCAAGACAATAAGGTAGCGAGGGTGTTAATTGACAAGAAAGTGTATCTAAGTGCAAACCTTGTTTGATTTATTCTTTTCTTATGTACAGTTCCCCTGGCTTTTGTTCAATGATAGTGCAGAAGTTTGATCGGAGTTCTGTGAGAACAATCAAACTGGATGACTTTATTCAGTGTTGTGTGATGATTCGCTCTTTAACTGATGCTTTTAGACAAAAAGACAGCAATGCTACAGGAGTGATTAAAATTCACTTTGAAGAGGTAAGATTGTGTAGTGTCCAAAAGGGAATACATGGGTGTAAATGTGTACATTTGAAGTCCTCTTTGCATGTTTGTTTTTATTCCTGGTAAATGGCTGGTACTTGAGTGACTCTACCTTCTACAGTACATGTACACATTCAAGTAGATAAACCAGAAATAGCTACAGAGCTTCTATTCTCAAGCATCACACAATGGGAGACGTTGGAATGCTATATGTGGGTACAGTAGACATACCAGCTAAATTTCCATTGTTTATGTAATTCTGATCTTGTTGAGATCGTTGAGGAGACTTTTGAGGGCGCTAGGTGGCAGTTTCAGGCATACCAAGTAAATCCATTTTTCTCAGAATTGTGCAATAATGATGACAATGTTGACGGCAACTTCTTTAGCTGCAATATAATCAGCCAGACAGGTGTTCAGGCGATGTAGCGAAAGAAGGCCCAGCAATGACATTGGACTAGACCATGGATGGTACTGCTGATCTGTGGCTGACAGTATCGTTATTGACTAAACCATTGGATGTAGTGGATTGGTTATTGCAGATAGTTGTCTGACACCACAGTTCTATCACGTCTTTGACTAAGCCTGAAATTTTACCATAGTGCTTAGGAAGAGGATCCAGGTTTCTAAATAGGGATGACCCATGTTCTATAAATGCTGGACAAAGTTCATGTATTTTTCACCAGGGAACACAAATCTAACTCTGGAGTCTTATGGTGAAGATTTATCAGTTATCACACCCATGGTAAATGCTTCATATCCCTTCATTAACTCTTACACAAATGTGTAGCAACTCTTACACTACAACCAAGAGTTCTCTTAGTCAAAACTAGTGCAAGGTTGGTCACAATTACATAATACATGTGAATTGTTTGAGTGTATTGGCCTCTGCAGCGGTAAACTCAGAGAGAGGTTTCTGCTTTTTGTACAAATGTTTTTAATTCGGAGGCCATCCCTCTAATTTTAGTCTAAAGTCTTAATCTTAAAACTTAAAAACTACATTTATATGAGAAATGTTTTGAGAATCGGGGAAGATTAAACAACGCCAGAATGTGTGTGTATAGAACTTTTGTTTGAAAAACTTTTTTGTACAATTACGCTGTTTGAGATTTCAACAACTAAATGGTGTAATGTTTTCCCGTTTTCTTTATATCATCAGTTCCTGGAAATGGTTTTGGAAAATGGTATTCACTAGATGTAACATGTTGAGCGTTCAGCATGTGAGGTAAGAATATTGCTCTACCATGGGCTGGATCTGTTACAAGTTATGTATGCCTCTGAATCCCGCACAGTACACACCTTGCATCCTTGCATAGGATATCAAACTTATAGTATGTGTGCTGTATCAAGACTGGCTGCTTTTATATCCTTATATAATCTTACCTTAATTTACTTAAACAATAAACTGGAATTTTTCTTGCATTCTCCTGTACTATTTTGAAATTTTCTCCTTGACTCAGTTGTGAAATGTTGCTTAAGTTTTGGTTGGAATGATTTCTTGAAATAGTCCCTAAATTGTATTTGTTTTGACATTTTGAGCAAATTCAAAGGTTTATTTGTTTCTGTACTGGTACAGTTTGTTTTCTTTCTTTTTTTGTAACCAGTTGCTGCCCATGGTTCAATTTGACTGAATTGAAGCTGTGACAAATGGAGAAACAAAACACCACTCTATCTGCCTTGCTGCCATTTATTGCAACCACTACATTATGAGTAAATCATTAAAATGTGAAGAATTACTTTGAACTAAGGCTCAAGAGAGATTAGCTTTTAATTCTTAATGGATGGTTAACATGCAGTAGATAACTAGTGACAACTAAACACAATGAATCCAAGATTGAAACAGCAGATAACTTTAGTGATTCCTTCATTGCCGAACAAGAGAGTCACTATCGTCAGTAAACAGATTGGAAGCAAGAGAGATATTGGTTCTTGAAGATTTGTTGGAAAGTATGGTTTTGTTATTCTGTATGCACTCCAAGTGTGTATCATTTCACTGAACATGAAATCATTCACCATTGTGTGCCATTTGAAACAGGTAGAAGTGGATTTATACTTGTCTGTCATTTTGTTGATATTAATCTGCGTAACAATGATATTTGACCGAGTGACGTTGAAGAATACTTTTTAGACCGCTGAGATATATGGAAAACAATGCAGGGCCACCGACAGATCCTTGCGGAGCACCACAAGTTGCAGGCATAGAATCAGATTTACAATCATTAGTACATACAATCTGAGAACGATTAAATAGATACGACTCAAACCATTTATATGCCTGTCCAGTAATTCCAAGTGATTTGAGAGTATGTAATAGGATCTTATGGTTGTGATAGTCACGTGAAAGTCACGTGATAGTCACGTGAGTACCTTCTCCATTTTGGGAGAATTGGTGGTTCTGAGAAGAATCCGAATTGAGATATTCTCAAGGATCTCACATTCCTTCCTAAACTGGCTCCTGTTAGACAAGTCCAGACTATATCCTTTCTGGTTGAACCATGCACCAAATGGCTGACTGTAGAACCTAAGATACAAGGTTTTTTTCTGGACTCAGTTGTGAAATCAGAATATACTGATATATATTGACAAATATTTGGGTTCTGGTTCCTGATCTCCAAAATCGAAGATTCAAAATTTTGTTTTTCAGTAACAGAGCATATATGTTTTCAAAGTTTGTTTTGCAAAAATAATAAGACAATTAGGGGTGATACATTTTTTACTGTTGCATAATAAAATGTTATTATATAAAGGGAAATACGTAGCGTTACACATTGTATGATTTTGTATCAGTACAAAGAAGACTTTGAAGTTAGATGTAAACAATATTTTGTTCATAAACGATACAAAACCTTTTTCGTTAAATCTTGAAAAAATTTTTGTCTGAAACCATGAACCCAAACTATTTATGGTTATCTTTGATGATAAATGAAGTGTAAAAATTATTTTTCTTACTTTTGAAACAATTGTTTCTATTGACATAACATTCATTTTGTATCTGATGTTTAAAATCCATTGTGGCATTAAACACTTTATTGTTTTAATGTCAGACACAAACCTAAGCTTTTTGAATTTTTAAATTATAATGTTGACTTTATGTGGAATATGAACTTATTTTATTGAGAGTGTGAGACCACACTTTACTTTGACCTCTCTTTTAACACATTGGGTATCAGGCTGAATCGTCCCAGTGTTGGTTCGAATCCCGGTCATAAATTGCTTCTCTTAACCCAGGTGTGTAAATAGGTACCTACTAGGACTGATTTTGTTATGGGTTGGATTAACCCCTTTTAAAGTATGCCCGAAGAACAAAGGTAATTTAGTAAAGCATCTAGATCTAGATCTTAGAATAGAAACCGTTTCAGTAGTAGAACTTTTGGCCATCTTTTTTTACTAGTTTTTCACATTCATCAGTGTATGAACATTATTTCAAAGTCAAATGATACTTATAAGAAATATCTTCATTATATAAGGTTTATAAAGTGGTTGTGGTTAATTACTGAGTGTTCCTTTCTATACAGGGATTTGAAGTATGACATAAATATTATTTATAAAACGCATACACAGGATCTGCCTTGTGATCGGGTTAAAACGTGTCACATGATATGTCTTATATTTCCTAGAAAGCCACGCGGACGCGACGGACTGTACCAATATCAACAATGTACTTAACCCTTAGCAACCAGTACTATAACAAAGCAACGGCAGCTTCTTGGTACATAGATGTCTATGGCAGTGTATCGCAAATAGACCAATATTTGGATACTATTGATGCGGTGTTGTGTGTTTTACGAGTTGTACTGTTAATAGATAGTGTATTCTTAATATCCAGAAACATTCACACATAAGTTAAAATAATGGTCAAATCATATCAAACCAAACCAAACAATACAATCTTTGATTCCATTTTAAGATACAAATTCTCGATTTTGTGCCTGAATGAAGTACCAAGGTTTGTGGACAATTTGTTTTCGTGAAGCGTTAGATTTAAAATGTCATATCGTACATAGAGGTTATCATGGTATCGTTCGTAGGCAAACATTATTTAAAACTCGTTGTGAGTACATGTACATAGGTAGTGGAGTGGACTGCTGAGTGCCAGTCAATCTTTCTTGAGTGTGTATGTGGGCTGATGCAGGAGCCATTGTAGGGTACTATCAACAAGTTTTTTTTTCCAGTGATGCTCTAGAATTCTTGAGAAAAGATAACACTAAAGAGATGAATAATGGAATAACCACGCAGGACTCTACTTTTATTATGTATGAAAAGGTACTAACATTAAGAATTGCTCAACTCATTCAAAATATAGCATTTATTTAAAGTAGTAATGGACGTTAATATGGTTGTTATAGAGAGGGAGAGAGAGCACATTGCTTTGGGAAGAAAAATGTATTCCCGATCTGTAGTTGTCACTAAGCTTACCGCACAACCATGCTGTGTAAATTTCATTAATAGTCGCATCTTGGTGAAATAAACAACAAAACCAAACCGGCTTATGTATTGCCGGTTATTTTGTGCACGTATATATCGGAGTTTCCCCATTGAAACAATCAATTTGACCTCATTGATAGTGATCAATTATGTACTTTGTCTTTATCATTGATATATATTTTTTATATATTTTATAGTTGGTCTATCATTGGGCTTCCATTGTAAGACACAAAAAATTACATGGAAATTAAAAATTACTTTTCATAACTATAGTGTTGTGTTGATCCCTTTTTGTGTATTTATGACAAAACCTGTGCCTGTTCTTTCCGTAGTATTTATTAAAAGGGACACGTTGCCTTGGATTGGGCGACTTGGGCTATGAAAAGCGTTTGTTATGAAATGAATTGAAATAAATATGGTTGGAAAGATGTTTTAAAAGTAGAATATAATGATCCACCCAAATATGCCTCGAAATTGTGTGGCTTTCCTTTGCGAAGTAACAACGTGCACCATTTTGTTGAGTCACATGATAGTTGACTCCACAAAGTGGTGGACACGAAGTATACGTATAGTTCACGAAGTATAAGGAAAACCACACAATGTAATGGCATATTTGTGCACTTGTGGATCAATAAATTCTTGTTTTAAAACATCTTTCCAACCATATTCATTTTCTTTCAGAACAAGTTTGTACACATTCGCCGTATGGGGGAGCCTTTAGTCAGGGCGCACGCGGCACCCCCAGATATCACGCACGAAAAAAGACAAGCGTGAGCGGCGAAGCGCCTTTACCAACTCGATCATTGGGGCTTTGTGTTTTTCTTTACTTTTTGCCACCGATTTTGGTAGGAGAAATGCAAGGCATAATGTATTAGCTCTCTTTGGTGTTCGCCAATAAGAAGACACAATTACTTGCATGACGTCACATGATGCAAATTATTAGCAAGATGGCGACTACCACACCGGGGCCCATTTTCATTCCTCTGCTTATCGTAAGCAAAGAATCGGCGCTTACGGAAGCAGGGAATTCTTTGCTTACGTCAAGCGTATTTCACGGGTTAGCAGAAAATGTTTGCTTGTGCGCGTACGTTCTCCACACGTTACTAGGCATTCTTCACTTACACCAAAAATCTGGTCTCCATTGAATTGATTTCCCCATTTCGGGAATGTTTGTGCCTTTACGACATACACACACGGAAAGTAGGAACTACACTTTGTTGAATTGAAGAGGTGAAAGTTAAAACAAAATGTATGACAAGTCAATTAACAACTTCAATTAATTGACGTATGTAAAATTGTGTTCAAATTCTTAAAATTTTAATTGGTCAAGAATTCGAGAGAAACACTTTGTAACTAGCAATATTACGGATCGTGGTTCCATTGCGGAAAGACCGGGGGACAATGTGAAAGGTCTTTTCCATTGCTCATCAAAACTTCTGAAAACGGCGAGGTTAGGCCCCCTTGACGGGGGTTGAAACATTGGTTCTATTTACGTGTATCCCAACCCCGGTGCACATACCCCGGTCAATAGACGATTATGTTGAAGCATGGTGACACTTGAGGGTCTCGTTAGAAAAAGATTCGTTTTAACTTTCAAAGCATGAATATCGTTCTGTTTCATCTCTTGGTGATGGTGACAATGCAAAGTATTGTTATCGTCCTCTCCTCGTGCCCGACTGGCTGGGTAAAATGGCGTCAGTCTTGCTACATCTTACTCCCTGAGATGATGAACTGGATGAAAGCCGAGGCGGCATGCAAGCGACTAGGGAGCAACCTCATAATGCCTGGTGCAAGAGAAAAAACGACTTCATTTTCGATTGGGAAGCAAAAGAAAATGGAGGTATCTGGGTCGGCCGCACAGATGCTGCTCACGGGAGTTTGGTTGTGTGGGGGTCAACCTGCAAGAATTACCAATTGGTACCCAGGCAATTCACGAAACGACACAGGGTTTAACTGTGCCCGAATGACTGTATACAGTGGACGTTGGGGTGGACTGCGATGCACCAGCCTGGAATTAGCCGCATGTGAGATGTCAGTCCCTACCGTGCAAGTCGACCACACCCTGCTAGGTCCCGAAGGGCGTATCCCTCAATACTGCTCCCTCAATTACGTCATCAACAGCCTGGGTGTAGAGGGTGTGATTGCTTGTGGCTGGGCGTTTGCATCAGATCCTCGATGCCGCTCCTTTAATGTTAGGCAGAGCGGCGAGAAAGAGAAGAAATGTCAACTCATTGACGTCACCTACCATGAAGATGATCACACTGACTTGGAGGCTATCCAAGGTTGCTTCTACTTTGAGCTTTAATTCACTTTACGACAGCTGAACTTACTTGTTTTACAGTTCAAATTTGTTGCAACTCTTCATAAAAGCTTATGAATATGTCTTAAATGACATTCCACTCAAGACAGACTGTTTTGATTAAAACTGTTTTATTGATACAACAATTTACATACTGAACATCAACGGGGCGAGTTAAATCAAATTAAACCTAAAGATCAACGCTGTTTTTCTGTTGATAAAAATAATTCCTGCTGTAATTACAAATCACCCAGGAATATTTTCTCATATTAATGCATCTGAGAATACCATGTCGTAACATTCGACCATTCAAAGTAACACCAGAGAGACCCAACTTGCGTACGCGTATTTACCACTCGCCCGGTGGTGGCCAGATTTGACGCATTTTCAACTTGTTAGAGTGACTTCTACGGTGGCTGATTTCCACCAACAACATAACACTTTTCAGTACGGCGTTGACGCCCAATTACGGCGTTATAACGCCCTTTACAGCGTTATTTTAGGGCGTTATAACGCCGTAGTAGGGCGTTATAACGCCGTAAATTAGGGCGTTATAACGCCGTAAATTAGGGCGTAATAACGCCGTAAATTTAATGTAATAGGGCGTTATAACGCCGTAATAGGGCGTTATAACGCCATACTGAAAAAGTGCTTTGTTGTTGGCGTAAATCAGCCACCGTAGACTTCAGTCACAAAGTAGGGTGTTATCTCAGCGCCCGATAATCTGGGCGGAATTAAATGACTGTTCAATTCCGTTTGACTTTGAAGTTTGAATGTCGTACTCGACCGCTCATTCCCGTTCGGTGCTGTTTTGCCATGTATGATGGTCATGGTTTTTTTTAATGTTCCGTACATAGACACATGAAAGGAATACATTTTCAGTAACATTAATGAACGCAATTCGATTGGATATCAAGCGGATTACTCATGAGTCTCAAGTGAGATGGTCGCTTATGTTTCCCCATCCCCTACAAGCTTCATCAATGTCATTGTTACACATCGTACCGTAAAAGAATGTGATTTACTTGCACTGGGAAAGGATCAATGTGTGTTTTCAGTTTTTGCACTTTTTAATTAGTGCTTTCCTGCTTAATTCTCTTATCTTTAATTTCTTAACTGTTTAGACACAGTTAATGTGGGTAGTGTGACGTATTTCCGGTTATAGGAACCACACAGCTCACAGATGGACTGGCTCCAAGTAGGAAGTTAAGTAAATACGCTGTAGCAGAGCCCGTTGTCAGACCAACGTTGTAGGATAGTGTCATAATGTTTCCTGGTGGAAAACAAAACAAAAACATCAGTAAATGAGGGGTCTGCTTTGTGAAAGAGTCCGAGTTGCTAGGCTGGAGCAATTGACCATCCACATTGTTTACAATAAGGCTTACCATGTGGATTCCAGGGCAGTTCCTAGTAGGCAACACTTATAGAAAAGAACTGCGACACACAGCTAATTATTAAAATTTGATTAACGAAGGTACAATCTCCCACACAATTGTTGATTTGATGTCTTTCGTCTTTGTACAAATTGTGCCTGCAGGGATCCCAGGCTATGAGGCCCTTTTATCAACATGTGACGTAAAATGTCACATGTGACGTAAAATGTCACTTGTTTATATGTCATCCATTCCGTGAATGGCGTCACAACTATGCAAATTGCAGTAGACGGCTCCTACTCACAATATTAGAAAATATGTATTATTATAACTAAGATATCTTGGCACGGTCAAAGTAATAGCAGTTATAAGAAAACTGCAACTGAAAGGAAAATTACAATGGCGCCATTATCTAAAGGGGTGGGTTATTGCTCAATAAAATTGCAGTCAAAGTGTCGTAACGTGCTGGTTTCTCCTCAAATAGTTGTAGTGTAAAAATGTGTATTGTACTTGTAATGCATTTGTAATGCATTTGTAATTAAGCACACTAGAGTTAAGCTGTTTGTAGCATTGCGGGTATCAATTGCAGCAGGAACATTCAGATGGTTTATGTATAACCAATTATCAGGCAAAACACCTGCGGTGACCAGTACTGGTCAGTGGCCTATCCCGAGGCGGTCCAAATTTAAAAAGAGGGGATGCAACAGCTGACCTATCATCCAATAGTGACAGCTTATGCCAAAAAATTGAATAATAAGGAGTAGATGTTCAGTAGGCCGTAACAAAGACGTTGACAAAGCACAGTGTTATAGAAATGGATATATGCAAACTGACCGTAACAGTAGTGGTATTATGTAACCTCACATAAAAAAAAATTGAGCACATTGTATTTAAACAAAAATGTTTCACAATGCGGTAAACCTATATTTTGCAGGTTAAGCTATTCTTACAGTGCAAGACCATTGCACAGGAGGGTGCATGGTTAAAAACATGCACCTGGGACTGACATGTTTTTGTTTTGTTTGGTTTTGTGTATGTGTATGTGTAAGTGGCTGCCGCTTCCCAGGTTGTATTGTAAACTTGGGTGTGATCTCTGGCTACACGGCAGTTAACGGTTGTATGGCTTCTGACTGGCAACCCGAACAAAGATATCGACTAATAGGGAGACCGCCAACATAGGGCCGGTACGTTAATCCGGAGGTCGTTGGTTCAAGTCCCGCTCCAGTCAATTGTTCTTTGTTCAAACCCAAATTAATAAAACATACCCAGTCAGTTTCCTTGTGGTTTATTACTTGATATACATTATACACAAGTTACTAAAATGGAAAACGAAAGGGGAAATGAACAATTATCAATACACTCTAAACACTTCCGGATCAGAATTGACCCGGATCCAGGTCGAATGTGGCCTGACCCATTTCTGGGTCAGTATGACCTGGAATCTGTGAAAAAAAGATCCAGAAAGGGTTTAAACTGACAGAATCAGAGTTAATAGCCCGCATTGAAGCGGTTTCTTGATCAGCCGGACACCGAATGGGTCAGCCCTTTGTGACCCAGAATCGGGATACATTCTGACCCGGAGTTTTCACGGGGCAGGAACATGTCAAAAAGCATGCCCTTTTTGAAACAACAGTCGGCATTGGCACCCTAGTTATTTTGAAATCGTATATTTTCGTAACGGTGTTTCAAACAGGCGGGCTGGGCCTAAGCTGAAGCCATGGTCAAGCCGGGGCCGAAAAAGGGCCCTAGAGAGAAAGGGTCGACCTAGATCCAAAATTACACCTTAACATAATACCCTAAATATATCAATTCATCAAGTTATATCTAATTCCGCTGTTACCAGAACATGAATGCGTGGTTTACCTGACAATTCTTTCCTGCTTTCCGTGACCTTAGCTGGTGCCATGATCATCGGGATACTGCCGAAGTATCCATTGGTAATACCGAGTAATGCCGAGAAACTCATCGACCAGGCCTCGTGGGAGAGAATTGGGTTAGCACGGGGTGCTACACACAGGAGCATCAGCGGGATGATGGCGAGACGAATCATTTCTGCCACCACTAGCTTGCGGGGGGACCAGTCGTATGGTATGGCGCTGATTATCTGCAAGAATTCACTATTACTAGTTACATGCAGTTTCATCACAATAAAAGCGGTTGGCATACTGTGACGAGAATCAAAAAGACAGTCATGAGTATCAACGACTGTTTTTCATATACAACACTAAGGTCAACCAAGTCATGCACTGCTTGTGTATTTGGAATGGTTCACGAATTTTTAGAGATCAAAATTGTTTTAATATTGGTTCCCGACTGGCCATTCGTAAGTGATAGCCCCTTCAAAACGATAATGGAACACACAATGGAGAAGTGTTCAGGAACCAATGCTACATTTACGTATTAAACTAAAAACTTAACTCATACCACGGTTCAGTCAGCACATCTAAACAAAAAAGCGTCAGAAATACTCTTGACATTTATGTTGATACCTTTCCGCAGAAGTCTGTCGCGTTGAATATTGCCATTAGAATTACGGGCATCCAGCCGCGGAGGGAGCAACTCACAACCTCAGACTCGATCCCAGGGAACAGACATAGCGTGACGAAGTATGCGAGAGCGATGGAAAGCATGTACGGCCACAGCGTGCGGGAAATCTCAAGACGACTCCGGAGTCCCCCTAAGGAGGAATACATCAGCAAACACATCAGCAAAACCCACAAAACTCTAAGAAATCACCCGCAGACGTCGTCACTTTGATATGGTCTTCCCAAAGAGGCCCCCACTCCAGGCCTTTGCCTCCTTCTTGCCCCCCCCCCAAATAAGGTTAACAAAAATAATAATGCACAATGGTTCAGCACATGAAATTGCCCCCCTCGAATTATGTCTTATTTTGTCTGTCTAGTTCCCTGTGACCCATCCATGGAAAACACAATAAGATGACAAAGTGTAATAGAAAACTACATTTAACAAGGGAACCCCATAACACAGGAAACTTTGTTAAAGATTGAGACTGTTTTAATTTTATATGGCGACCTTTGGAAGACAAACGCTGAGAATGTGACATGGAAAAGGTCTGCTTTTATGCTTAATTCTTTCTTTTGAAGAAAAAAGACGGGCAGCCTATTTGGGGTTATACTCAAAAGAACATCTTTGGAAAGATTTTCTTGACCAATACATGCCTGAGAAGACTTGCAGTGTCATAACGTCTTGAAAATAATTAGCGCTTCGGTAGCTCATTAGCAGTAAATTGAAAATAGACACTGAAACTTTCTTGGTGGTAATATCTTCAAATACTTAACCATAAATGACTTCACAACTCGAGTCTTACTTTTGACAGCGCGCGCTTTTGATAAAAACCGCTCATACTGGTTAATCTCGGGAAACTCTATCTCAAAGCTGTTCTCCTCACCAAACACGCCGATTGGTGGCGCTCTATTTGTTCCTCTTATGTGTTGTTGGGTGTTAGTATCCGTGGGCGAAGGATTGTCGCTCGTTGTATTCTCTGTCGGTATTTCGTCATTTTCATTCGTAAGCTGTGGGGGGAAAAGACAATAAATGGCCTACTTGTTCATTCTGTGGTTGTTCAGTGTGACTATATTTCCATGGCCTTATAGGCTGTAATTTCATAAGCTAATTGGCATGATTCCTGAGTTTGTTTTTGTATGGTCGTTGGGATGTTGGGGGTGTTTGTTCGTTTGTTTGTTTGTTTTTATCATGAAGTTAGAAACAATCTTCCATGATCAAAATTACATTACAGTGCAACATGTTTATGTTGTTTTAACCGTGTACATGCATCTCTGTAGACATGGCAGAGTGTTTTTCTTTTGCGAAATCATTTGTTAAAGTCCACTACTTTGACAGAGTATTTGTTGAGATAAAAAACTCTCTAGGTCAATTGAAGTATGTGATTCTTTCCCCACGGTAGGTAGAACAACATAAAGAAACACACTACTTAAAAAGGCAAAAAACGGCTCAAGTATTATAAACTTGATACTGTGTAAGATTGTCAGATTGAAGTTGTGTAGACACAATGATTTAAAAAAAAAGAGGTACAAGGCGCCCTCAAACGTGTGTGAATAATTTGTTATAGTTTGTATGTTTCCCTACCCGGTCATACTGATTGAGCTGTGGGTGCTCATCGCTGCAGCCATCCCGCGTACATGCCACCATGTAGTACCGGACAAAGTCCGTCCTTCTGGCCAGGTGATACGTCACTAAACACACGAGTACCATGATGGCTGACAGCACGAAGAATGTTAATGTGTTAATCTTTTCGTCGTGAACCAGGAGCTTGGTGACGATGCGGTTGATGGAGGTGATGAGACCAGCTGCACCTGTAGAAGTAATGAGGGGAGATAACAGAGAGACATTGGCAACCCCTTCAATGAGGAACTTCCGTAGCATACTCGATGACAGAGTCTGTTTTATAATTACACAAACACTATCACCACAATGACGAATCGTTACAACTAATTATGTAAAACCCGTTTATCGGTGAGCAAAGTTGTACGCTTACCATAGTTATAACAGAATATTTTGCTTAGACAAAAGAGTATTAAACTAAACGATCATGAAGAATTTGAACAGTGCATAGGTTTCTATTGCTTTACTCAGCTTTTTTGATACTATTATGACTTCCACTCTTTATCAAAACTTCAATAATTATTCACAACCAACTAAGGAAAAAATCACATACAAAAGCTTTTAAGAATTCTTACGAAATTGTCTTCAATATCTGTTATCGACACATTTCACCTAATGTCATCACTCACAATCAATCTTGTTTGCGCCATTTTGGAAGTTAAATTCACCATGTGTTGCTATTACGCATTTTCGGCAACTCTCGCACAGCTAGACACAGCGTCATTTATCATGCAATTTGACTACCAAAATGGCACAATGAGCAAAGAGTAGCCGCGTGTGACGTCAGTGCACGGAGTCATTTTGGACAACTTGTAAATGAGACAAAGACGCTACTGCGTTACTTACGAGACAGATGGAAATCAACATATCAACATTGAAAGAAAACAAACCGAGTCAGACAATCTTCCAACTTTGCTAAGAATTGATCATCAGAGTAGAAATCTCCTGACGGCACTAATAGCTCACTTGTCGAAACTTTGGAAATAAACCGAGGAATTCTGTTCAGAGCAAGCACGTCTTCCAGAAGAAATTATGGCATAAAAAAATATATATATTTTTTGTTTTGTTGCGTTGTTTATGCCAGCGAGCTGTAACACATTAACCCTTTAGAACTATTCATATCTGTATAGTCATCACCAAACGCCCATTCATGGCAATTTTTGTTGACACAATTTTCTCATGTAATAGTGTTTGGAAAAAATATCATGAAACAGAAATTTGGTTTTGTTTTAGAAACATAGATACTCGGTTAACATGGAAAACATTGGAAAATGTCAATTCAGGGCATGACCTTTACTTTGAACATTGTTTGAGTGGAAGTATATCAGATCTTGCAGCCGTTTTTAGCTGCTTTGAGAGTTTTGGTACAAGCCGTCTCTGTTGGGTGCGCAAAAAAATGAGGGTTTCCCAAATACTGTCAGAAAAGTAGACGGAAGAAATATTTGTATCACAACTTTCCAAGAGCAAAGGCGAGAAAGAGAGGGAAAATATTCAAGTGACATGAATACTTGCAGTACGAGTGACCGATTTTTATGCACTATCACTAATGGTGTCAGTAAGCAACTGACACTATGTAACTGCGTGCACGCTGGCATATACCGCTACACAAATGGACCCCAATCATTCCCAACTTCTTTAAGACAGTCCAGAGATTGTGTAACAATTCCCACAATATTCCCCTCTTCCTCATGCTATAATTATTTCACTGACAACACTTATGCTCGACTGAATAGAGGACAATACATCAAGACCTATTGCTCCATTCATGCAGTCAATTGCCTTCATAAGCTCCGCCCCCTTTCCCAAGGTTTACCAGACCAGAAAATAACTCTTTGCAGGCTTTGATAAACACCAGCTGGGAACCATTCAAGTCTGTAATGTAATACATTCACTGATAAAAGCCTGAATGACAGCTTCAAATTCCCCAACTGCCCCTATGCTAAGGTTATAGCGCACACGGCAATGGGGAAACCCCTGATGAGGATCACTGACTTGCTCGGTTGTTTTTGCTCGGCCTGGGTGAACCAATAAATCAAGGCCACTCAAACTTTTCAGTTTGTTTCTCAGCGTATAATGAAGGAAGTCAGGAAAAATTCGTTTTTTAACAAAATTAATCAGCGGAGTAATTTTAAAAAAGGTAAAATTTGGCAGTCAGTGACTGTCCCTTCCCTTTAATAGAAGGTTTTTAACGAACAAAACACTCGTATCCTTACTTTCGCCCGTCATGACTGCCTGCGTGAATCTTCTTGGTAACATTCCAGCATAACCATAGAAACTTGACTGCTGCACTGAAAGAAACCAAATCAGAAAAATATATCATTAATTCCATGCTTGTTTGTTGGGGTGTTTGTTTGTTTGTTTTCTATAAAGGAATGCATTATTAGCAAGGTTTATAAAACTTAATATAAATCTTTATAAACTTTTACAAGTTCTGAAACATATTGTTTTCCATTGGTTCTATTAAGAATCCAACCTCACCAGGCATGATCCGGACCCTGCCATGACATACGGGGAACTCTTCAGCTCTGCGCGCTGCTGACTCCCATCGGGCAACTCAAAGAGTTGTCTTGTAAAAGCTCCCTTTGATGACAGTTTATACATTAATTTGGTGTGATACGTTGTCTTTTAAGGCTCTTTCTAATTGGAAATTAGTTTTCGTCGAAGATTGTTTATAAACACAATAAAGGGCAAAGATAATTAGACTATTATAAACGGTTTACAATCAATATATTTGAAAAAGAAAGAAACAAGCGAAAATTGGAATTTAACTAATTCATGCATTGTATGAAAAATACTTGTAACTTAGAGAGCGCCTCAAAAGTCGGGCACGTTCTAGGGGCGAAGGAACGTTCCTGTGGGCATGCCATGTCCGCGATCCAATGGACCACCTGGACCCAATTTTAATGCTCTGCTTACTGACGAATTCTGCGCTTGCGATCACCATTCTCCACTTACTGTGCAAGCGCCGAATTTCAGCGCTAGCTGTGTAAGCGAAGAGTGCCTAGTAACGTTGAGAACGGACGGGCACAAGCAAAACATTCTCTGCTAAAGAAATTCTCTGCTTGACGTAAGCGCGGAATTCCCTTCTTCCGTAAGCGCCGATTCTTTGCCAATGGTAAGCAGAGCCATGAAATTGGACCCAGAACGTTCCGCTGGATTACGACACTGTGTCGATTAAGTCGAACGTGCCATTATAGAACGGTTCAGTGGAACGGACACACGTACTGTCGTTTGTAAACTGTACAAGCTGCGTACTCTTTTTTCATTATAATACTTGGAATTGTTCACTGCTTCTGAAATCTTATACTTTCTTTGAAGGCTTTATCAAGACACTTAAAGAGTGTTACCGGCCGCTCGTTACACTGTTCCGGCCGCTCGTCTTCGTAACACACTACACTGTTAACCATTTCCCCCTTGTCGTTTTCATTTTTCGGTTCGTTGTTTTATTTGCGTTAAGAAATACTAAAGGTCAAAATCTAAAGGTAGTGCAATCCACTATTTATTTCACAACTCTGGTATCTGTTGAAAGTTAAAAGATGATAAAAGTATTTAAATAGCACTCGTGTTTCTTTTTAATGTTGAAGTGCCATTCAAGCAAACTCAAATACGTTGCATGTACTTTCAAACCTATATGGCACTGGCAGCATTTAATCACAAAACAAATAAATAGACACCTGTTTTTATAACTCACAAAAAGCAGGTATGACGTTTTATTTTAATTAAATAAAATGTCAACTGCATATTAAGCCAGCTAATAAAGATAATATCAGTCTTATTTATGTGCGCATTATACTGTCAAGTCCTCCAAAGTGGTCAGCCATCTTCCAGCTCCAAATATACATGAGCGTGCAGGTACTAAAATGCTACTACTGTCACGTCGCTTGTATGTTTGTGTCTAGCTACACTGACTATTTTTCACAATTGGGATACGTCACCCCGGTCCCGCAGAACGTTCCACAGGAATGTTCCTACACGAGTTAATATTACGCGTTGACATTTTGACCGATCCAACAAAACGCTCAGGCGGTCCAACAGACCAGTCCATGTTCACCAAGTGGAATACTCTACCGATCCAAAAAGAACGTCCCTGCCGTTCCCACCTCAGCAATCTGAGTCCCTCCCTTTACACACTCACAAAACTAGAAGGGAACACTGATCACTGCATATCATTAATTTTGTTCTCATAAATTACCTATACCGTAATAAGAGATGAATACCGCCATCTCTCACCACGGTACTATTTCACTTTACAACCCAGTAAATTCCAATGGGATAAAACACACGAGTTATATGATATAACACAACCGCTTTGTGCACGATGCAACCCCGAGGCATCAATGTACACTGCTGTGCCATGTTATTACAGATATCATGCTGTCATGAAACCCATAGGATACGGAGTATCCAAGATAACATCTCTGCCCAATGGAAACAGCAGAACCCACGATTCAACAAGGGATGCTTACATATTATTTGATGTAGATCTAAAAGGCGTAATACGCAAGAGGGAATCGTCTCGTTTCAAGACAGACTACAGGTTGGAGATCAATATACCTTATGCACTGACGTCATCAAGCCGCCATCTTAGAGATAAACAGATAATAAAACAATGGAAGCAAACAGCTTTGTACGCACAGCGCAACGGATTGTCAAATGAACAACCTTCTCTTAACCTCTAGGCAAGGGCGCCCGACTCGAATGTTCATAAGGTCTATTCGTGGGTTAAAAATGATTAGCTTCACGCTGGAAGATGACAAATCATAGCATTCACGGCGGCTCTAATCGTCAAGAGAAACAAATTCATCTTAAATACTGTTTAAAATGAAAAAATTGCATCTAAAAATTTCTTATAAATTGCGGCAATCGAAGTAAGCATGATATGGGCATACACGAACTAAATTACAATAAACCGTTTTTCGCTGTTTTAATCCAACTTCACCATCGATTTTTGTTTTGTTTTTCACTTGTTGGCTGTGTGGTGAAAAGTGTTAGGGGGAGTAATTTATTCTGCTATAATTAGTGATGAGGTAATGTTTGAATCTTTGCATAGTGTGGATATATATAGGAAGTAACTATTATTAAAGTAACAGGTGTAACCTTGTGTACATTACTTCTGGGGAAGATTGTTGGTTCTGAGAGCCGACGTTTCGGAGAGAATACACGTACTCTACTCATCTTCAACAATGATGAAGCTTCCCTTTAACTCGCGAGTCATTTTCATTCCGACGAATCGGCGGTTTAATCGCTACGGTGCAAAATAAACACAGCACCGGGGCAGCACAGCTTGACAAATCGCCGACAGCTCATGGCAACAAATAATGTATAAAGAATCGCATGACTGCTCAGGTTGCTAAAGGGACTATTAGATAGTCCACCACCATGCTTCTCGATTCCTTGCTTCAACCTGAGCCTATTCACTTTCCGTGGATAGCATTGCTTTTTAACCCGACGTAAAGTGGATTGAAAGTCATGATTGGTACATTGCGCACCAGTTAAGTATAAATGAACCACACCAATAATATCACGTAAAAAATGAAGTTACTTACAAAAGCCTGTGGTATATCGTTATATTGTGTATCCACTATTTACTGGTTGAATTAAGGCAGTGCCAACTTGTAGTCAACTTAAAGGTAAGGTACAGTAGTAAATATTGGAAAACAACTAAAACGGAATAGTTTCGATCTCTCCCTATATGGAGTTCATACCAGCACCAATCAATCATCCAGAGATATATTTCTGCCTGAATAAAAAAACAAAAACAAAAAACCCAAAATTGTTATATGTACGTTTGCCCCAAACAACGCTAAAAGCCACTCTTTGCAAGGGGCACAGGAAGAAAACATTAAAGATAAAATAACTGGGAGGAGCTAAAGGTAGTAATTGATATTCCTATTAAAACAGTCTAGATTGTAGAATGGAGGGAAACATAAACCAGGCAAGGAGTTCCAAAGAGATGCAGAATAGAAGCTGTTAGATTGGCTCTTAAATCTCAGTAAAGAAAGAGTATTTGTGTGAAAACAAGCAGAAAGCCTGGTTTCAGGCTCAATCACCCTGATGCCAGCTCGTACACACTAGTGGCACATATACAAAGCAGATATCTGCCTAACTAAGGAAAACATCTTTATACCTAAAAGTCCCATAAACTAACCGTTGCTTATTTCGATCGCAGTCATCAAAATAAACTCAAAATAAACGTATTCGAACCCCTTGGCAAAATACGAGATGGACTAGTTTGATGAGGTTGGATGGTGTGTTTATTGCAAACAACAGGAGGGAATGAAACTTTAGCTTTTGGGAATCCCTTATCTATCCCTTCAGTGTTGTGAGACATTGTGGATGAATGACATGGCGTATCTTGCGCGTATGTACTTCTATACGTCTTGATGTTGATGTACCCTTTTGTCTAGCACAGAGAAACATCCTGTTTCAAAGCCCGCCAAATTAAATGTTTGATCCGGTCCCACAGTAGTAGACGACTCGAATTACGACTAACGGCACTGCTGCGACTTCAAACCCATAATTGCAATACATCTCAGGGTTATCAATCAAATTGCCGTCCAGTCTTTGCGCAAGACGTCATCCTAAATGAAGTCATGAACGTGTAATAAATAAGGTCTTTGTGGAGGAGAATCTCCCAGGCAGAAGGTTAAACAGGGTGTCAGATATTCAAATCTCTTATAAAACCAACTCGATTAAAGCTATACAAGAGGATAAGATGATATTGGCATGCATTATTTATAAAACACGCAAAGTATGTATCATAATTGACACCCTGTGGCGCCTATACGTAACAAATTGATTGGATGGATAAAAAACTGATGGAATGTTTACGAAGTGAAAAAGGGGGTCAGTCAAATTGCATTAAAAAGATGTAGGCCTATCGACAAAGTATTGCTATAGTCTGAAAGCTCGGTGCTGAGATGAACATCGCATTTATTAAGTTGTATTCCATTTAAACAAATAGTTTTTTCAACAACAAAAAACTGCTCAGTCGCTCGTTTAAAATGCTCCCAACCAAAATATAACGCTGATTTAAGACAATGAGACGTTGCAAAATGTGTGTAGAACATTACTCCAAAGGTGTGCGTGTTCGCACGCACCATAAACAGTCGAGTTCCTCAGTATCAACACATCGACACTTAATTAATTACACTATAAAAACATCGGGTCGGAATCGAAATGACGCAAAATGACGCAGAATCTGAGTGACAATCCCATTTTAATAATTTTCCGCTGCTGGAACCCTGAATCCATGCCAATTATGACCCCGGGAATTTGTAGAGTGTCTGACTTGTGATGTTCCTTTGATTTGAATGGTAAATAATTGATTTGAATGGTAATCCTACTGTTTTAGTAATTTATAACCATATAGCCCCGTAAGTCCACATGTTGGATTTGTTTAACCCTACTGTTCTAGTTATTGGTAACCACATAGTCCCGAAAGTCCACGTGTTGGATTTGTTTAACCCTACTGTTCTACTTATTGGTAACCACATAGTCCCGAAGGTCCACGTGTTGGATTTGATTGGCAACCCTACATGGCCCTGAAGGGACATCGCACATCGCAAATATCTTTGCAAATATTTGTAATGTCGCAAATATCTTTGCAAATATTTACGGCAACTAACCGTAAATATTTAACTGCATGTATTTAATGAAGACAGTACTTGCATGATCGGAATAGTATTTATATGGTACCGTTTGTTATGGCTCTTTGTTAAACGGTACATATAAATGTTTCAGTGGTAATAAGGCACACAAACCGTCAGGTTTGTAAACTTCCTATAACAGTGTCCCCTTTAGCAGACGAGAAACACGGGCTGTGCTGATGTACTTTAAACCAGTTAATCCAATTTGACTCATTGTTAATCCGGTTAATGAAATGCCATGTTTGAAAGATCAGTGATATAATTTGTTCATCTGGCCAGAAGCGATGACTAAGAAAACTTGTTTTGCACTATTTATCGTTCCGTTCAAATCATGGGCGTGAAGGATGTTGTTCGTGAAGGATGTTGATGTTGGTGCTGTAGTCGTCATTTTCGTCGTCGTCGTTGCTCTTGTCGTTGTTGTTGTTGTTGTTGTTGTTGTTGTTGTTGTTGTTGTTGTTATTGTTGTTGTTGTTGTTGTTGATGTTGTTGTTGTTGTTTCTGTTACTGTTGTTGTTGCTGTTTTTTATTTTGTTTTTTTGTGTGGCAATCAAAATATGCAACGATGATTATAGTGGTGTTTTAAATGCTATTTCTTCGTATGTGACATTTCACATGGGAATTTTTCCCTCTGGAGGATTGGTATCGGTGTAGTGATTTTTGTCTTCATTGAACTTTTTCCAAAGTCAATCAGATACATTTTTGAGACACCATTAAACCCCCTCATTTATATACAACAAATTAAGACACAGTTCAATATTTTCCAGTCTGTATTTTCTGTAAGTGGACCAGAATCGGATCCAAATTGAAGCATATAATGCTTCACTACACAGAGATCCCGGCCGAGCAAGTATCAAATGCAATTCCCAATGATGGTTTGTCTCTAATCGCATCACGTATGTCCTCAAGAGTGAAAACTGTGCCTTGGGGAGTTATTCTTACAGTGAGAATACTGGGCGAAAAGAAGATGAGATTTTTCTTGCCTCACTGAAAGGTAAAATCGTAGATTCGTGTCAGTGCATCGGTATTGCGGTAATGAAAGGATCTCTATATATATTTTTCTTATTGACATTATTTCTTCGTCTGTTTGCATAAACTTGTTAATTCCCACTCTCTCATAAGCCATGAGTGTCATTTGTGACAGACGTACGCTTTTCTAATAATTATAACAAAATGCAAATTGAACATATATTAATAGTTTCAATGGATGCTATAATTTCTCTATTCTTAAAATCTGTTTAGATTCATTCTCTGTTTGTTTTAAATCACATTAGTGGCCATTTTAAATATGTGGCCAGCGGTTTCCCATTTTCTGTGTTAACTGGAGAAAGCATTGAACTGAAGCTGAAAAATATTCCTTAACACTGCTGGGAACGCAGCCTTCAAAAGGATAGGCCTAATCCAATCAGGTTATAACCACCGCTTTGTCTTTGAGATCCTCCTGAAGCTGAAAGAAGATATCCCAATTGTATAGATGGAAATTTAATGAAAAAAGAGATCTTGACAGCATAAAGTATGAGTGCTGCTTTAACACTTGTGTGACAGTGAAAAGATACGTGCAATATGGCAGGTATAAGAGCAAAAAGCTACCTCTTTCCCTCGCCTCCAAGCATCTCGCCTCATCACCGTGCCAGGAAATAGAAATCTCATCATAATCAATATCCCAAACCGAAAGACGCTTCAAATCTCTGGCATAGACTCTTTGGCCTTCTCGCCAAGATCGTGGACCTCATCTTCGTGGTATAGTGGTAACATCGTCTATTTATTGTGTTGTTTTTTTCGAACCCCAAGGCAATTTAATTTGCGCGGCTGATTTTGTTTCCCGTGAGGATTGAAAAAGGTCTGCGGTTAAGTGAGTTAACAGAAACGGTTCAGGAGACCTGATTCCCGGCGAGTGTTACTAAGCGACGATGAGATTGAGAAAAAATAGTAGTTATTTGTTGCTCCGGTGCAGGGAGTTCGAAAAAACCCGATGCACCTGGTGTTGTGAGGTTTGTGTTCGAGAGGATTGCGTTATGTTAATCAAGTTGAATTGATAATGCAAGTTTATGCAATTTCAGTAGCCAGGGCTGATCGGTGTTCCATACAAGACAGTCGTTCTCCGCTGAAGTTAGGTTTTGTATCTTAAACTATTTGGTTCATTGCCTCATGTGATGTTGCAAAAAGACTCTGTCTTTATATGTTTGACTAGAATTAAAGAGTGACTTCATAATAAATAATTGTGATTAGTAATTGCAAGAGTATCGACACACATTTTTGTGTGTGAGACTTTTATCGCCGACGAGACGTGCAGTATTTTTATTTGTACAAAACACAGTGTTTGTTCCTTGGTATCGCCTAAACACGTACGCTAACACACTGCTCTCAGACACGTCAGACTTAAGATCAAGAGGCGACGGTTTTAAGGGCAATACTTACTGTGTACTGTAGTGTTGGAGATGTGTATGACTAACACTCTAAGAAGTACATGTATGTATTTAACCACTGAGCCAAATACTACCACTGTGTAGCTGATGTATGATGTTTCTATGACCTTGTGCACATGACGTCATTTGAGAGGGAGACCTCGGTCAGAGGTCAAAAGAAAATGCCGATTGGCACATCGTGTGTTCCGCGCGTACATGGATGGGTGTTTTTCATTGCTCCTCATACAGTTTACCTCTGGGCTAGGTGGCGGCTATGAATTGGCAGGCTCTCGAGTCATCACGCTTTACTTTTCTTTTGCCAATCCTATCCAGCTGGAAATGGGCTGTCTGCTTTTCAACTACCTTGCCTGTAACGTTCCCAAATTCTCTACCCCGTCCTTCCCCTTACCCTCATCAACCATCTCAGCTGTTATTCAGATTTTTATTTGTTCGAGTATTTATCTGCTAGCTCTTTATCCTGGATTATTGCTGATTGAGAAATGGATGAATTAATCAATAATAATAACCGTAAATAGCCAAGGATGGAATAAACTATGCCGCATTGCAGAGGCTCGTGTACCTGAAGGCACTACATGACGTCAGTTACTTAGACGACGTCAGTCAAAAGCATAACTTTGCGATGTTGTTGTGGCGGACTTGGTAGTCACCACCTAATTTTCAAATGCTAGCAGAGTAATTAGAGTGAATTCTCGAGCGAATGTTTGGATCAAATTGTATAGTTATATCTTTTTTGTTCAGGTATCAAAGCATATATGTGTTAATTGCAGACTTCTTGGTGTTCTTTACAGGAGTGAAAACAATTCCTTAAATGTCGCTTCCAAAGGTACAGTGAAAATGTCATGAACTCAATCATAAAGAAATTGAACTTACCCGTGCATCCAAGGGACACTGTAGCGACTGCAGCCAAGATGACGAAATAACTGGTCCCCGGTGAGAATATCTCCAAACCAACCTCTAAGATCGCTACTAGAGAGAGAGCTAAAAGAGCTACAATATACCCAAAGGTCACCTGGAAAGTCAAATAAAACAGGGTTGCAATATTTAAAAAAACTAGGAAATCTTGCCGACAAAAGGAGTACCAGTTTGGTGTTGAAACCTCTGAAGTTAAAGTTCGTATTATCTAAGCGGACTTAAGGACTCTACATCCCGGCAAATTGGAAAACTACGGTGTGGACACAGCGGAGCT
>CM021528.1:16857440-16880162 GCA_010994315.2 Pisaster ochraceus
GGAAAACATATCAGTTCCAACTCATTGCCGTTCTGCTCATGAAAGAAGCTTTGTATCAGATTTGTATCATTTTATCTTTTGTCAAAAGCAAGGCAGAAGTAACTAAACTTTATAAGTTATCTATGAATGAAACTTACCCGAACATGTAAAGAAAAACTTTCTACCAGGGCGTTGTTTAATATCACTGTCACAAAAGCCACAATAATGTAGGTTAGGCTCATATCAAAGACGATGGTACTTCCCGGGTACTTGTCAAGAAAATAGTCCACAGCGGTGATGAAGCTGTTGTAAGGGAGTAAGAAGCCAATTCCAGCCAGCAAAAGGGATATGTAGATGATGTTACCTCGATCCTGTGGCTGGAGGACACGTAACACCGAAGACGCCATCGGGTCTGTGCTGTCTTCGGATGAGATGTCCACGGTTGGGGAAAGAGCAGCATGCATGATGGCTCGGTCGTCGTTGTCAAGGTGGGCGTTGCGTGTTGGTGGTGAGATCAAATCTGCTGTGTCGTGGTTGCAAATGACGGTATCATCTAGCTCAGCCATCCTAGTTGGTATATCTAACCACTGTTTTAATTATCCCTATTCAGATAAAATCCCAGCTTGATTAGTCTAGCTAAGGCCGCTTAAGTTTCGCCACAACTCATAATTAGAGGCTTTGGTTTGATGAAACGACTGGAAACAAAGACTAACGTACTGTGTGTCTTGACAATGAATAGCAATCGGCCTCAAGACGAACAATAGCAAAAAGCAATGAATAAATGACTATTAAATTGAGGTCATCGATTAGTAGGTACCCACGTGGAACTCATTTGTAATCTGTGAAATGACAAGAACAAAGAGGAACTGAAGCGGCCGAAAGCAAGTTGGATAAGGCAGTCTGTTAATCAAATTAAGAGAGTGGTACAAGTAAACCAAATAAGTGAATGAGGCGACTTTATCCCACAATGAGGCGCTCTATTGAGTCCGCATCCATGACTGGATGTGCACAGCATTGGTAAGATTGAAAACATAAATGTTATGTGCATATAACGTATAATCATTATAGACAGTCATGGTGGAAAACTTCCCTTGAAATTATTTTGCCTGAAATGCTACATTTTAAACTGTTTTTTTTTTTTAATGAGTGAAACTGTTAGTTTTGACCTCGTGAGTCCAAAAACCCGAAAACCTTAAAACCTTAATAGACCATTTGTCACCTGTTGAAAATTTTTTTTTTTTTTCCGATACGAAACGCCTGTGAAAAAGCAATAAGTAACTGGTATTGCCGGACAGGCCCGTTTTCCTCGTGATCCGAACCTCGTCTCAAACACAGCGCGGTAAACAATGAGTACAAAGTACTCTTTCGCGATGTCGAATTTTATTTTCGATTAGGGCCTATATTTTTGTTTGTGCCGGCAACTCCTAGAGCTATTTTAAAATATAAAACGATTTCAGCCGAGAAAAGAATCGAGTTTTAAGTGAATAAAGATTTTCCAGTGTTGTGTACGAACTATTTGGATTGTTTTGCATTTTCATTGGTGACGAACCATGTTCATCTTTTTGTTTCAGCCTAAAGAGACAAAAGAAGACATGAACCTGTTGATACATTGAGTTATGACGAATGTCAGTTATTAATTAGACATTGTGTTTCGCAAATCAGAGGATTGTCACCAAATCATAATGATAATAAATGAATAAATAAGACAATTATAATAACGAGCTTCAACAAATCTTCTCGCACTTTTAAATGAAGTTTGTTTTTATACAAGAATCATTTTCGAGAAGGTGGCACTAATTTTTTACTAACAGTCGCGTTTTAAAGAAACACATCTTAGAACATAGGACACTGGTTCAACGATTGTTGTGTTGCTTATTTCTTTTGTCCGCAGGACAAAAAAGATCGGGTACAAACATAATCATTGTTCTTGACCATGAGAGAATCACTTCATGACAATAAGTACTTGCACAATCTGTATACCAACAGTTTACGAAAGGACAAGTTCCAATCAGTTGCTTTGAATTTTATAACAAATTACGGGATTGGTAATTTAAAAACAGACGTTTAGAAGAATGAAGAATAACACAAATATTCGTTTCAATCTGAAGACTCACTAATAATAGTGTTTATATCAGTAGGCCTACGAATACCCACAAGAAATATTTCCGTCTGAAAAAGTAAAGACCCTCAAAATTATCATTGCTTAGGCCTATTGCGATTGTTGCAATCGGAATGAGCCCAATTTGAAGTGAACGCGTGTAAAATCCATGTCAAAACGTAAACCATCTTTTGTACCTTTTGTACTTTCAAAGTTTTCCAGGTTTTTTTAACTATAAGGATGAGAATTAATCTACTCTCGATAATTTTTTTTTTTAAAGCAAAAAAAGCAACAACAAACTAATAATAATAATATAATAAAATAAAATAAAATAAATATAAATAAATATAAATAAATAAAATAATGTTTACTTCTCTTTAAAATCCATACCAAAACAAAATTGTCGTTTGTACTGTTTTCTACCAAAATGTGAGATCCAATTTGATGATACTTTCACAGGTTTTCAGATTTACTGTGGGTTTTTTAAAACTAGAGGACGGGAATTAACAACCTTTTCATACAAAAGAAGAAAGTAAAAACAATTTTTTGTAATACTGTACTTCTCTTTAAAATTGTAAAGGTAATCATTGCATGGTTTAATTTCCGGGGATGTTAACCAATTAATTGAACCGCCAGCTTTAATACAACTATAGGCACTAGATTGGGGACCTGTATATAAATGGAATATCTATAGACGTGCTTCTTGTGTGTTATATGTAAATAATGCTATCCAAATGTCAATGAGTTATTACGATTCAGAATTTCACCTGCAAAAACATGCTGCCAGGGCTAGCATTAGGTTCAATGCTATAACAGCTTATTGGGCAATATGAAATACAAACAGTAACGCGTTGGATGTTATTAAAAAGGTTTGACATTGAGTGTCTTGAATTATGCGAGTTGTATGTTTTTATAACATTGGGACAATGCACGTTGTGTTTGAAACATCGATTGTAGGTAATGCTTAATCAGTCATTTTATTTTCATACTTTGAAATTGATGGGAGTGAATACTAATCGCGTATTTTTTCGTCACAAATTGTGCAATCAACAAAGCTTAAATAAATTATATAAATATGTTTACAAATAGATTGGCGATTTGCAAACATAAATTGAATATGTTTACATTATTATAGATATTGTATAAATATTTACGAAACTTGTTTAGTTAAAATCAAGGGGTGGTTTGTAATAAAATTATTTAATATAAATAACGTGATCATGTGAGATTTGCTTCGAAATATTTGTCACTTGGGTCCCCAACATTAGTTCAACGAAATTTGACGTAAGAGAATTCATGATGAGTTCACAAGATGTAATAGCACAAATTTGTTACGAAAGTCGTTACATTACACCGATGTCATGATAGAAACAAAATAGATTGGCGATTTGCAAACATAAATTGATGTTACCCGGGGTACCAGTGTTTACAGTGTTTAGGAATCTCCCAAATCAATTACTTCAATTAAGTTCAGTTAATTCCAAACTCAAATTTCTGTCCGTAAAGTTCTAAAATGAGGTTAAGTCGAAATATTAAATGCCTGGTCAATTTAGCCGTCCAAAAATGGATTACTCATGCAATGACAATAGCTGATTCTAAAGCAATATTAATCAAAAGAATGTGAATTATCTAGAAATGCAAATAAATGAATTAATTGACAAATACATAAAAAAGACAAGAAAAGAATACACATGACAATATAGGAAAAAAGCATTATGGGCTTGTAAACAATTGTGTCTTCTTTTATCCGCTCTGTGACTATTATATGGGCTTGTAAACAATTGTGTCTTCTTGTATTCGCTCTGTGACTAATATTGAAGTGTATATAGTGTAAAATAAATGCTGGCTAAATAAATTCGACCATTGAAATAGTATATTTACTTATAAAAGGACACTAATTTTGAAGAGTTATCTGAACATCCTTGTTCACATTGAAGTGCCCTAAGAATAAACGAACTGAATGTTTTCTGTTTGTCCATTGTCATTTTGATAAAATACATTTTGATTTTTTTTCTCAATGGGAAAGAGATAACGCCATTGCCCAGGATCAACCAGAGAGAAAAATAGCCAGTTCAAATAGGCATTACAGAGTCGGCTGATAATGCTACAGTTTAATATGTTAGTGTTTCATTAAAATCCACAAAGGACAGCTTATTATGGGTGTTATTATGAAGCAAGACGGTTGATTAGTCTGCCATTGTAGTGTGTCATAATAGGGAGTGCGCAGCAATGGTTTCATGAAGCGTAGACTCAGAGACCGTCTAAAAACAGAAAATCTTTAAAAAAGATAAATAGATCATAAATTATGTCAAAGTTCTAGTGCGATTAAAGAGATGGCAAAGTCATGGGTTCGGAAAGAGTAGAACCCCTATGGAAATGTAACACTAACCCGAGAAAAAGGTCAAAGGCCAAAGTTCTATACTGCGATTAAAGGAATGGCACAATCATGGTTTTAGGAATGGGAGAAGATTCCATCTAGAAAAGGCCCATGACAATAAAGCCAATGAAGTGGGGTTCGTGGTTTTAAAAAACTAGCACGGAACAGTAACAAGTTTTGTTTGATTTCATGCGTTTTACTACTCGTTTTCTTCTGCGTATTTTTTCGGTCATGGGTTCGAATTCCACTTGGAGTGCGTATGGACCCCCAAATACTAATGAAGATCGGTGTCTCCGGTGGAAGATTGCACCATTTGAAACTTCTTGAAATGCCTCACTTTATACGGCCACATCTGGGCATTGCTTTATGGTATGAAACATTTTGTGTGTGAGGGCAAGCCTAATTCACACAAATGTGTTGGGACGATCATTACCAATAAAGGACTACCTTTTACGCAGAAAAAGCGTCCATTTGAAATTCGTGTTAGTTTACAAATCAGTGCCCCAAACTAACAAACTTTAAATGGCATTACCAAATTGTGATACAGTATGATCACAGAATAGCGCTGCAACTGCATAATATGTCCTTCATGTAACACTCAAACGGAGCCATCCACACTGCTTCGTCAGGAGGCCAGTAGAGAACCAAGCCGTCAATTCCTTCCAAGTCCTCCAGGAAGATATGCATTCGAGACCCCAACCTCATTTCACTTACAAAACATCCACAATGGAACCCATCTCTGCTGGGTGACATTATAATCTCTTCACATCAGTCGTTTAATGCTACATCCAGCCTGCCCCATTATAGCACAACATTCCCAGTCCCAAATTGTCAAGTGGATGACAACCATTCTTCCGCAGCATTTGATGTTTTTTCCCAGGAGGATGAAAATGAACTATTACAAAATTACATTTAAAAAAATCCTCTTACCTCATCGGAAGATAACAGCATTTGATGCAGAAATTATGAAATTAGGCTGGACGAAATGATCCTCTTTCATTCCGCATAAATATGAAGTCCCGCAGGATTTATCATTAATGATTCCGTATTAATACAAGCAATCCTGTAGACTTCATTCAGTGGTTGGTGTTATGTAAATGACGTCATTCTACCAGCTGCTAGCCTCGTGTTGTGTGTGGTCGGAGATAATGAACTCCCGCGCGAAAGGATGCCCGCTCTCCTCCTCGCTTGTCGTTAAGGAAAACCCGACGGCTGCTGCATGTTGCAATTGGTCATTGCAAATCCCTTCAGATGTGAGAAGGGGTTTAACAAGAAACAGTCGTGTGGTTAAGGGGGAATGCGAAGAAAGTGAATCCTGAAGGAATCTGTTGGATGGAGGCGCAGATCGATTGGTGTGATGGCAGGTTGCTGCTCAGGACGGCGACCACAAGTCTTTCATTATATTAGACAAATTCTACGACCCCGAAATAATCATGGACGTTCCAGAGTGCGTTTAGTGTGTTTTAATTGAGGATATTACAGCGCTTAGCGGTAAGATTAAAGGTAAACTGTTTGCATGGTTTTAGGAAAATGACAATTAATTTTCTCTAGTTTTCAATAAACTGACATGAAGACTTCAGCCAACATTTTTTGAACGAGTAACTTAAATTGTCAGGTTATTTTTAGCCTGGGATTTTGTGCACGTTCCTTATATCTACGTCCTTGTTGTGATGGCGGAAGTCAAAACTAATTATTTGGAGATTCTTGAAACATTTCCATAACTCAGAGAATGAGACCATTTACTTTGTCTCAAAACTTCTGTCCAATGTTTAAAAAACACCCCCGAACCCCCCCACCCAAAACAAACGATTCATGCATGAATCGTTTCTCAGATTTCTGAGGGTTGGTATCCGTTCGCGGATGCTGCAGCTAGAGATGCAACTGATACCCGCTGTCACCTCGCTAAACGTGAACAGATTCGACGGATTCTTGTGAAAATACCGTGACAGTTTCTTGCTGTTTTCTCAGCAAGTAGTATTGTATTCAGCTGTGACTTAAATCATATATATCTTTCTTTATATTGTGCCTATATCAGCATTACTTGACAGAAACCAATCTTTGACCTTAAAAGAAGGAACATTGTGAAACATATATGTATACGTGGATCTTTTTTTATCCATCTTCATCTTCAAGTCCATCTTCAACAAACAGGAAAAAAGGCCTTCGTTCAGCCTCCTCAAGCATGTGTGAATACTTTACCCAAATGCCTGTTTACAAATCCCTGGGGTCATATACTGCAAACTACAGTTAGCCTCTCGAGATAACATGCATTTTTGTCAACAAATTACAAATAAACAAATAAATAAATAACCGAATAAATAAATAATAACTATATAATAAAAACTATAAAAAAAAATACAATAAAGAATAAGAACACATTTTAAAATTTGCTTTTATACTGGTTTACATTTGCAGACCTTGATATCTTCAGACTCGTACCTGCAGGTCTTGATTTTGTGAAATTTTTGAGGATAACGAGTTCAAATTTGGACAAATTTCCCCCAAACGCAACAAGGAAAAGGGGTCTTTGTACAAACTGCAATACCAGTAACCAACTTGTCCATAGACTTCATGAGCTAAAAATACACCATGTGTTGGCGTTACGTACAAAGGAACACGATCACGGTGGCCATTGATTACAGCGATAGAGTTTCCGCCTGGCATACAACAGGCGTGTCTCTGCACAACTAATAAATGAAATGGACAAGACTCTGTAGTGTCTGTGTAGACTTGTTGATGAAAAAAGGGAAATGTCAGCTATGGAATATCACCTGAACACAATAAATATGTTGACGAAGAAAGTATCTGGTTTGACCGTAGGACTCTCTCTGCTCAAGATGTTTCGTCTTGAAATCTGACCGTGTGAGCGCTCGTCGACACGGTTGAAGTTTAGTTAAACGCCCTCTGTTGAAACCATTTCATCTTTCAGAACATGAAACGATTGCCATAACCAGATTCAAATGCAGCATAAATGAAACATAAGAGCCAAAGTGTTTTGAGATTTGAACTATTATTTTGGAGGCATTAAAAGAGGCTCTGGACAACAGGATGTTGCGTAATGGGCCTGAACATCTCGTAGCAGGATTACATGAGGAATGTAGACCTCTACGCAGCTGAGGACTGCCTCTATCATCTAGAGCTTGCTGCTAGCCCAACCCTATCTCTGGGGAACCAGCGCTGAGGAGCTGCATCCGCGCATGCTGAATCCAGGACATCTGTATCAAGCTTCACTGGGCAGGCTGGATAAATGCCGTATGGCCTCAACTTGATTGAATGAGTTACATTATACAGTCAACTCTAGCTATAACCAAGATCGCTTGGACAGGACAAACCTCTTTTTAACAGGGAGGTTGTTACAAGAACGTTGTTATCAGAAGATATTTAATTATAATTTTAAAATGTAATCAGTCGTTGGGCCGCAAATTTTCGGGTGTTATTAAAATTAAATAAAGAAACCCTAAACCAAGAGGACAGAAACAAAGAAACACAAAATAGAAATGAGATTCGGGACTTCAAATGAAGTCTTTATATTATTTAGAACGTCGTGCTCTTGGTTATGAGGATTGACTGTCGTTCCAAATACTAACAAATGAAAGCTAAAAACAACGCAGATTCCCATACTGGATCCTTTCATAACGACGTTCCAGCTTTACCATTCAATACAGGCTCGGTACATGTACCGCTAACCAGCCACAGATCCTATACAGTAATATAAACGGATCTCAAAGTTTGATTACAGGGTGTTGACAAACGATACAATCCCCTTCATGTTTTCTCGATAGTACTGAACAAATAAGGAAACCAAATTAAGACTCTTTGACGGTGACTATTTCATCTATATTTATTACAGTAAAGACTTCACACCTCGTGATAAAACCAGTTAGAATTCAGTCCCCAAACAAACAGAATTAGAATTGAATCTTAGGTAAAAAAATAATGCCTTCCCCTTAAACAAGTGAAACAAAAACTAAAACCATAACTCACTGAATACTTTGGCCTTTTGACAATTTGATGTTGACATGAGTACGTTTTTAAAACTATGATCGGCATTAAAAAATATGATCAACACAGAGTAAAACTAATCTGATCACGAAATCCAAAAAACTGCAGTAGTAAAAACAGATGAGAGTATGTTAAGAAAATATATTCCCTTATCAGAAAGCTGACATGGTAAATATTTATACGATTTAAAAGCTCTAAAAATAAATGTATTTTTAAAACAGCAGTCAGTATAACAATGGTGGCAAAACATTTTGTAACCTTTCTAATCCAACCTTTTAGAACTTTCTAACTAGACTTGTCTTGCACATTTTATTATAGCATAAAGTCTACACGTACCTTCTTAAAAAGATATATTGATCATCCAAACAGTTCCCCTCCTGATTCAATCAATGCTTTTGCCCATGAAGTTTGAAATGAACGGAGCTCTGGAAGTGCCATTCAACTTGTTGAGATCCTGAGATAATTGACTGCAGGATGAAACCATCAGGAACGTAAGATGACACCATCAGGAACGTGAGATGACGACATCTTGAAAGTTGAATGTTGTCTTCACAAGATAATTTATCTTGGGTTTTCGAAATTTTAAGGATGTTGTCATCCCATGGTGTATTATCTCGGGATCTACGTTTAGGATGTCGTCATCCGGAGCTCAGAATGTCGACATCTTACTTTCATGATGTCGACATGCTAAGATAAAGCATTTTTGGACGACATCTTACTTTAGGATGTCGTCAATCCGAGATGAATCATCTCAGTATGTTGTCATCTCACATTTATGATGTTCTTCATAAATATCTGTAAATATCTCAGGATCTCAACATGTCAGATGGCACTTCCAGAGCTGCGTAGAAATGACACGACGATATAAAACTAATTGTTTTTGTAAAAGAGTGACCGTAAGCTGTTAATTCGGAGGCAAAAATGAATAGTTTTTAAAGAAATTACTTATTTGTTGCAGAGTTCCGATCACACAGTGTCACTGAGGGGCAACACTGTAAGCGAGAGAGTCAACTGTTGAAGTTAAGATAAAGCCAACAAAAGCATCAGGTTCCATGGAACTTGGACGTACAGTGATATTATTGCCTGCAGTATTGTGTTGATTTCCTTTCAGACATATGTAATAATCTGACTTTTTAACTGAGATATATTGCAACCAGTGTGATCATAACACCAGACATCAAGATCCTTCAGGAACAACTGGGGAGAAGGTCTGAGCTGGTAGTCTTGGGTTGTACATGTTTCAGCCAGCGGTAAGATACCAACTAGTGATATTATCTTAGAGGCAACGTCTTTTATCAAAACACCGAGGCTGTACATGTCTGAGGCGATACTATACGGGGCTTGGCCATCCACCACCTCGGCAGGGATGTGTCTGCAATTACGGTAGTACGCTTCCTTCTCGGTCAAAGACAAACTGAGGCATCGCGAACTCTCCAACCACTTTGCATTTCCCAGATCGATGATCCGAGCTTCCCATCTGGTTGCCGCCTCCTTTCTGCTCCAGTTTTTCCATAGTAACACGTTATTAGTTTGTAAGTCGCAATGGGCCCATCCTGATTGGTGGAGTACTGACAAACCTTCGATGACGTCAGTAATTATCAATATCCAATTTAAGAGGGATATCTGGGGTCTTCCTCTGAGTGCCTTGGTGATGCTCAATGCCGCTAAACTCTTTGGGTTACCAATGTATTCCTGAGCGAATGACTGCCTGTTGATGACCCCTACAACCCGAGGAAAGATGGGGCACTGTTCAACATCAAGCATTGCTCTGATCTCTCTCATAAGAGCAGCTTGGGTACCAGACGAGCTCCCATTTAACAACCTCTTGACTGCAACCAATGACGAACTTCCATCTTGTTGGTGGTATCGCATTAACCGGACTACACCACTTTGGCCTCGGCCAAGCACTAGAGGGCGCCCCTCCTTGTTGGCACGATGCAGGTCTTTATCGTTAATGGTTGGATATGGCAGAGCATGATCTTGATTGGTATCCGATGACGTTATGGTCGGTAGTTTTGTGATGGCAGGGAGTTTTATGACATTAGGATGGGGTTTGATGTGCTGTCCGAGCCTTGAAAAAAATAGATACAAATCCAAAGCAAATGAAACCTTGTGTAAATATAAAGAAGCCTGCCGCGGCCATTTCTTTATGGTCACATGCCAGTGTCAAGCCAAATAGTGTCCGCTCATTAGCATACTGTGAAATGATTGGTTATGCGTCTATGACGTCACATTGTTTACTGAGGCTTGCCAAATAGTGTCCGCGTTAAGCGTGCATCCCATGGCGTGCCTAATTAATTTATACCTCTGTGATACTACCAATTCAGCTCATATATTTTCATATAATGTTCTTTTTTAATCAATTAACACTTCATCATCTTTAGGGAGTTTTATGACATTGGGATGGGGTTTTATGTGCTGTCTTAGCCTTGAAAAAAATAGATACAAATCCAAAGCAAATGAAACCTTGTGTAAATACAATGTACACCTGTATAAAGAAGCCTGCCGCGGCCATTTGTTTATGGTCAGTGGTCACATGCCAGTGTTGTAATTCTCGAAACCAGTGTCAAGCCAAATAGTGTCCGTTCATCCCATGGCGTGCCTATTTAATTTATACCTCTATGATACTAATAATTCAGTTCATATATTTTCATATAATGTTTCTTTTTTAGTCAATTAACACTTCATCACCTTTACATTTAGCACTTGCTCACACCATGGCGAGATTTTATTTCGTAGTTTTTTTAAACCTGCAGATAACAGGTACCTGTTGAGTTTCTCTCGATTGAAATTTTTACAAATATTATTGAAGTATCCTTGTCTTTTTTTAACGTGTGACGTTTTACAGTTTATTTTTTTACATTTCTTTTGCATTAAATTTACAAGAAATAGTTTGTGATTTTAAGGTTATCATGACAGAAATTTTTTCTGTTCCTTGCTCTGTGACCCCAGTCAAGTGCCTATTAATTTCCTGCTTAATATTTTAGTCTGTCCATTTCTACGGCCGAACACGTCCGTTAACTTCTGTCAAATACTGTCCATTCCCGCCGACTATTATTGTCATATACTGCCCGGTAAGTTCTAGGTAAATAATGTCCATTCCTTTCAAACACTATCCGGTTACTCCTCGCCAAAAACAGTATATTCCTGTGTCAGTTTCGTGCGGACGTTATTTTGCACCGGACACTATTTGGCACGTACTATTTGCCAAATAGCGTACTGCATCAACTGCGCACGCTCAGCGGACACTATTTGGCAGCGGACACTTTTTGGCATGACACCGGTCTCCCCTTAAGTTGAGCTTCCCCTCAGAATGGTCCCCCCCCCCTCGGACTTTGGGCTCGACTACAACACCCACACATGTACGTTCCAAGAGGGACTGTTAATACTCAATAGGCAAATGGACTCAAGAGCATACCGGTGTCACCAGATTTTGTTACAAGCTGAGCCGGATAGGCCTAACACTGGGACTGTAGACAAAAATGATCCAGAACGTAAAAATATAAAAATATGATAAAAAATCGTATTACTTAAATTTGATGAAAAAAGATACTCACTGTAATTCTACGGCTGTTCTATGTAGGTCTGTAGCATCTACCGATGTTTGCTTATTGGCAACAGTCTTTCGTCTCTAATGATATTACAGAAAGGACAAAGGTAAACAAAAGTGAAGTGTTTAAATTATGAGGATCCCTGATTTGGAAACACATTAACTGTTTGACGTCTTACTAATTAAAAGACATGTACTCTGTACAGTTCGCCTGGCGAGATACAATGTAATGGGGTGTATATGATAATATGCCATGTACTTCGTTTCGTTATATCTTGGGCAAAAACTTGGGTCGTACAAGCTAATTTCAGAACTCATTAACATCTGGGTAAGATGCTGTATACTACCTTGGTCAAACAATATCTGAGTTGGGTAAATAGGATGCTATTTTGGTCATAATGAGATGAATTAGTGACAGTCAACGAGACATCTTTTCAGCCAAACATGTGTTCAGACGACTTACTTTGCAACGATGGTCATGGGTATCCTCTTTTGGTCCTGATACTACTTGCCCCATGGTGGTGCGTACGTTAGTGCAGATATCTGTACTTTCACCGCCGCTACCTACGCCAAACATTTGGGATGCTACGGGTGTAGTGTTTTCTGATACCACGGTGCTACGGTAACACTCGGTTATCTCACCGCTCGGATATTGAGGCGGGGTGGTGGTGTTGCTGCTGACCGCCCGTTCGTCATCGTTGATGATGCAAGATGGTTTAGTGTGGTAGCTCCAGGTTTCACCTTTCTTTTGGCCTTCTCGTCTAAAGCAACCGGCGAAAATGCCCCAAATTGTAGCTAGCACTGCTGGGCGAGGCCTGGTACAGAAAATTAACTAAAAACTAAAAGACTTGATGTTTGTTTTACCATGGTTTTACCACTTGCCATTTTCCTTACTGCGAAAACCCTTCGTTTGGATGAAACACCGTGGCTTTGTTCGCGCGCAAGACATTTCTGGCTAAAGCTCTCGGTCATGCAACAACGAACTTGAATTGTGGTTCAAAGCACTACAGCTGGCCCATACAACCTACGCGGTGGACTCCATTGACTGGTTTGCACCACAAAGAACGAGTTACGTAACCTGGTCCACCCTGAACATTACCAATAGACACCAATGAGTGGAGTTGGAACCGAGGTTGGGTCTCGCAGGCTGCTGCGTTCTACTAAGCAAGAAGGGTTGAATTTCAAATAATTAGTTTACCTTCCATCAGAAAACAAGTTTAGAATATGTTGATAAAGAGAACGAAAATTTGAAAAACAAAAACAACAATAACACATAAATAATTAAATAAATAATAATAACATAAATTCCCGAGCCAAATTTGTGATGTTTTTTCCTTGTTTGTGTGTTTTTGGTTTTTGTTTGTTCATTTGGTTGAAATCACTGACTTTGTCTACCTTTGTGATTTTAATGTGAAACCAAACAATGTCCAAAAACGAGGAACCTTGTCGGCATTTTCTCTTGTATCATAGACGAGGTGAACATAAACAAGGAATGTAACAACATTATGCACTTACCGGTTTGTTTTTGAACTTGTTATTTCTTGACGGCTGTTCGATGTATCAAACACAGATAAATCTGTAACAGTCCGCGCACTTTGAAGCTCAGTTCTGATGTTAAGCTGTTCATTCAGAATACCAACTTTGTTTGACCTGAACAGCCTATGCTTTCTTTTTGAACGATATCTGAATAATAATAAAAATCTAAGTTATTGTTCTCTTCGGAAAAGAATTGTACACATATTTTGTGAAATTATTGTGCTTTTTTTATTGGCGAGTTTTGATTCAAGCTCACTTGAGTGAAGCAACATTCTTTGACAGCTTGTCTTGGTCTGACGGAGAAGTCACCGAACTTACACACTGGCCTCCCACATGTGCAGGACCTGTGAGACGGCCGTTTGATGTCTCAAACTGAAATAAACCTCCACAAGGACATGCAGATTTCCGACTTAAGTCTGGCACTACTGGGATATCTTGACCCGTTGATGCCAGAGCGTCGATCTGCCTGCAACCGAACATCCTGCCCAGCCAGGCAAACTTATCTGGCTCTCTCTTCTTTGCTTGAGTCTAACTAAAAACAAAATTAAAACGTGTTTTTAAAGAAAACATTTCAGCGCAACTTTAACTTATGTTTTAAGTGCTGCATGACATTGGGATAGCTCCCTTTGTGCACTGTAACGGTATTATTTTGGGTTGATCGTATATGAAGTAAACCATGTAGATGTGTGAGAGCAAAGTCAAGTGAACTGAAATTATTCCATAGATCTGCATTTGGAATATCTGTTGTTTTGGGCCAAGTTTGTTAATTCCAAATAAACAGGACTTGGAACCTTGGTTCGACCACACCCACTTCTCTGTGCAGCACATTCTTTCGTATCTCGGCACGGTCAGACCTTGCGGCTGAAACAGTCAGCCCCGATGAAACCTTTTTCATATTTCATTGGCAGATATAAGAATCATTAACCAAAATTCAGAAAGAAACCAGTAATCCAAGTACTTGCCAAGCACACTAAAACTTGTACAGTGTTTTCCCACTTTTCTTTGGCACTGATATCCAAGAAAAAGAGGAAATCAGCATATCAGCAACTCCTCAATACTAGATGCATGTCTAGCAACACTCTTCCTCGTGTAGTATTTCTACGGAGTGACATCGGTCTAACTAGGCCTATTGCAAGACAACTAGATTAGGTACATACTTCAGTTTCATTGTGATGTTGCAGACTCTGAGAATGTTTGATACCTTCTGATCCAAACAATTCATTGTTTCCCTTTCATCTTTCTTGAAAAGCTTCTTCGGGTAGAAGTCAAACTGTGAATCATACGAGAACAAACAGCTTTCTGGTGCAACTTGTTGACGAGTGGTTTTCCTCAGGTAACAAACTTGACGGTTTGAATCAAGTAAATTGTGACGTCATATATGGCACGCCTGATCAACAGTGTATCTAATTGTAACGCGCGCGTAAGAAAGCTGCGTCATCGACGCTTACGAGTACGACAGGCACATACCAACCTCGTTCCTGAGAACCCACCGCGACATTAGTTATCCAAGGATGCCTCGCTCGTCCATGGGGACGAGGTTGAATTACAGATGAATGAAGTGCTATTCTTATCTTCGACCAACACGACCTTGGTTTAGATTTCTACAGGCCACGTCGTATACGAGGCAACCAGAGCTCAATATTGAGCTAAGATCTATCTTAGTGTGATGTCACAATACAACTCACTATGGTAGTACTGACAACTCATCTCAAGATCAATCTTAATGCTTTGATAAATCGACCCCCGGGCACGGGCAATCAAAGGAAATAACTTTTTTTCATATTTTAATGTTCAGTTTGTTTTGTTATATAATACACATTTGAAAGGTTCTCATTCGTTTTTATGCGGTTGGTGTAGTTGGTTGCCCCCAAATTACCTGAAAATATTATCCAACAATGATGGCGATTTTATATTAAAATTACTATTTAAAATATTAAACACTATTACTTAAGAACAAAAAATAAATTTCAGGGGAAACGAAGTCCACTTATATTTGTTTCCGAAAAGGATTTGACTGACCTCAATATTACATTATTCACTGAAGTTCTAGAAAAACTTGTTTTTATTTCATATAGGGAAAGAAAGGCAGTACAACATTGTTATCTCGGTATAAAAACAATACCTTGTTTTCAGAGGCAATATAATGATATGCTTTGTATAAAAGCAAATGCAACATCATCAAGTGTGTTTCTCTTTGAGGTAAATGGTGGTCAACTTTGTGCATCAAAAGGGAAGGTGGACTTAGTAATTGTAAAGTATCAAACAAACACCAACCAGTCTTTACCCAAACTGTCCCAATTTGGCTGCACTACTTTTGGATAAATACCTGGATTTGAGTTATTTTTCATTTATAGACCAAGTGTAGGAATGGTAACTACTGTGGGGGAGGGGCGTGTCATTAGCTTCAATCTGAAAGCTCACTGATTATAAAGTTCATAGCAGTATCAATTGTCAAGAGAACTGTTTCTCTATGAAACAGTGTCAAAGTTTAAAAAGTAGAACAGGAACACAACACCATTGGTTTTTGGAGTAGTCTCTTTGTTAGAAACCAATTGGGAAGGTTGGCTAAATCCACATAAGCACGTAAATGAACATGCGCAAACATCCCTAGCAAAACATTTAACAGTTTCATCGATTTCACAAAAACGTGGACACCGGATTTGATAAGTTCGACAGTATGGTAACTGAAATCTAGAGGATGTAAATGAAAAAACAAAAAAAATGTTCGAAATAAACAATGATGTTATTAATATGGAGGAATTGTAGAACTTCCATTAACTTCCATAAACAAATAAAAAAAAAAAACTAAACAAAACCCCCCCCCCCAAAACACCACCTTTAAATAAAAGAAGTGTAATTGCATCCAAGCATTTCAGGGGGGTCTGCACAACTTTTGAAATATTATTTCTGGGATAAATATCAAATGTTAGACGTACTTCTTATTACAGGAATGGAACTGCCCTTCCTTCACAGGGAAAGTCCTGTCATCTGTTCTAGACTGGTGCCCTTCCTTTTCCGTTCTATAGACAGGACCAGGAAAACCATTTACATATTGCTTTCAAATCATACAACAGTAAAGGGCAGGAATAGGGGGGTGACAATTTTTTATCAGCCACTAATTACAAAAAAAGGAAAGATTAAAAAAAAAGATTGTTTTGCTGTTAATATGTTTGTTTCAATGTGTGTACTATCAAAGATGTGCACACCTTTCAGACAGAAAACCTTTGTGTTTGACCCTTACACAGATGTGTGATAAGCACTCTATACTCAGTGCTTTCCTGAGCCCTGTAAAAAAAACCAGGCATATTACTTGGGTGGGATTCAAACCCACAATCTTTGCCAGAACCTAGAATCCAATATTATAGCAGCGGATAAACCACAATAAATATTCTTTATCTCCCAATGCAAGTTTAACGTACAGAAAAAATTGATTTATCAAAATCTGGCAAAGTAATTCAATTGTAGTCTGATTTTTTGTGAATTGATGAAAGTAGCTAGTAGTAGCTTATTACTGTACATGGACATGTTCAACAAAAACACAAGGAATTCCATATTATTTACATATTCCGCTTTTTTCGTTTGTTTTACGTCCTGGATACTGAAGTACAAATTTGCAAAGTTTGTTCAACAAATTATATTTAATAACTGTTTACAACGATGTACCTGACTTGAAGTATAAAAGTTTTTGTAATCACTGAGCAAAATTTGGCCAGATTTGGGGAGTAACGTTTGTTGCATAGCTTAGTTTGCCACAGCCATAAAATCCAATTTGGGATTGGTCCAGGAAATGATGAATTGCCTCTTAGATTCAATCAGGTCATCTGTTTCAATTAAACATAATACATGATTGAGATGCTCTCTCCGCAATACAGTTTCACAAAAACATTTGTGTTTTGGGAGTCGCCCTTAAACACCATGGGCTCAAGTCCATCTCTGGTTGACCAATCCTGTAACGTCTTACATGCCAACAATCCAAGCATACCAAGAGTCTGACATTGCGATTGGTTCTTGCTCATTCTAAAATGCCTTCCTCCTGGGAAGCCCTTGCTAAGTTCCGCGCCAGGGCAAGTTTGAGAAGCTCCAGTTTGTCTGTTTCAAGCTCTCGTTGGCCCTGAAATTGATCAGACAAAGAAGTCAAAATATTGATTTTGCTGGGAAGCAACTCTGAAAGAAAAACGTTGATAAATAAGTACAGCTGCTCTCAACCATATCAAATTAAATTGCTACTTAACACTAAATGTGATAACTGTTAAACTTTATAAGAGTACATTAACTAAAACTAGTTTTCAATCAAACAATCCTAAATCCAAAATGAGAAAACCTCAGAGAAAATGGTACTCAGGTTTTTTCAAATCAGACATTTAAGAATCCTGAACTAAATACTTACACAAAAATGTACCCAGACCGAGCTTCTTTTCCTAGGGGTCTGGACTATTTATTTCATCCAGCCTCAGGCCATGTCCAAACCAAGCGAGTTTGGTTTGCAGGGGCAACTGTTCCAGCTGTAGCCAATTCTGACGCCATTATATTGGACTTGGCCTCATTTTCATTTTATTTCATTTATTAACTCTAGTTGTGAAGCAAAGGACTGTCAACAAAGAGAACTGAATCACTATACTAGCTAACACCCCATGGAGATATGACAAAGAAGGAAGTTTCAGTTTTAGACGTGAGAGGAAAACCCCAGGAAATTATTCCAGGGAAAACCCACGCAATCAGGCAGGGACTGAACACCCAATCCACATAGTGCCCTGGTGGGATTTGAACCAGGGTTGCAGAGGTGGAAGTCAAGGAAAGAGATACCACTACGCCAACCCTACCATCAGACAACCCAAAGATGAGTTTCTTTGGAATCAAAGATGGCTGCCATATATACCCACCTTAGTCTTGGAGGATGCTGCATCTGATTTGAGATAATCTTCAGAGTTGTACCACTGCATGAGCTCATTCAGACAGTGCAGTAATTCAAACGTCTGCTGGCTGCTGAAGATCACATCGTCCAACTCTAGTAAAGGTAGGACATCGGTCAGTAAAATCAACCAGAAGCTAAAACAAGATCCGCAAATACAAATCAGCAATTAAAAGTAGTACAAAATAGTGTAAATTTTACTTTGATATCAATGGAAAATGCTCCCATGTTTAAACAGTGTATTTGAAAACATAAATAATATCACTAATACTAATAACAGCATTTATAAGGTGCTTTTACAAGAAAGAAAAAGAACTGAACATATTAATAGGAAACTTACTAGGGGATCGCGAGTACCAAGTATTTAAGACACTTCCAAAAAGGAAAATGAGAAAAGACCTATCGCCAAGGGATTTGGAACTCAAAGGATTGGCAAGAAGAAGATTGTCTTGAGAAGGTCCGAGTCTCGCCTTGCCCAGTTGATTCAAAGTGAGAAGATGACACAAGTACTGAGAACAATACCATGTACGTCAGATGAAACACGCTGCTGGATGGGTAACCAGTGAAGATTTGTGATGAGAGAAGTGGCTTCAACAGAGTATGGCTTGGGATTCATGTTTTACACCTTGGGTTATACCATACAGAGGAGAGTTGCAGTACTCAAGCCGGTATGTAATGGATGGATATATGAACAATATGATGACATGTGTTGTGGTCAACGAATTTGCGAATGCGCCAAAGATTACATAGATGGAAGTTTACTGAGAAACACAAGTAAATAAACCCACATTTTTTATAGTGTGACAGACTGAAATGTCCTTTGGGCCAATCTGGAGTGTGAGTGTGTTTTCTAACTTGCTTACAACACGAGGCGAAGCTGCTTACAAATCTCTAACATAACTGATTGATTTTGGCATGAAATCAATGTTTTCTTGACTTGGATTTCTTTGAGTCTCACCTTTTAGGAGCCAACTTAGCAGTAAGAAGTGAGAGTATAAGACTAGCTGCCTCCTGGAATTCACCATGCTCATACAGCTTATGAAACTCACGGTACTTCCCTGAAAGTTAGAAAGCAAAGAATTCAGTCTGATTTAATTTGCCCTTTTGATCTATGGAGGGACGGGAGTGCACCGTTTGGTCAGGGTGTATGCAAGTAGTGTTACAGTAACGTGGCCACCATACCTCCTACTGGCTTTTAGACTTTAATTTTTCTTTGAATGAACTTTTACAGATGCTGCTGTTTCAAAACAACATACAAAACCTTTCCTTATGCCAGAGACATTTCACAAAATGTATGTAACATGCAAAATTGTTTACACATGGCTGATGGATGTGAGATAATATCTGTTTCCCAAAATATTCCTTTTTTCTTTTTAATTATCTACCACTTTGCTTACACAATACCTTAAATAAAAGCTTACGGGTCAAACCAACCAAAGGTTTGACCTGGTATCTTTACACTATTTCAACAAGAATGTCTTTCAAAAAATCAAAGCCTCAACAATAATAACCCCAACCCTTCAAAATTGAACAGTTTGTTTTGTTTGATTCTAATTGACTGAGACCTACATGTATACTAGTAAACTGATCATGTTTCATATGGGATCAGGCAAACCACCACACTAAGAGTCCAACAGTTTGGGTGTTGAGTTGATACAATATAATGTTGGATTTTGTAGGAGGGACGACGGATTCCATTAAATCACTGAAGGGAGTCAGGGTTAATGAATGAAACTCTTTGAAAGTAATCAGAAAAATAAACTTGCTTACCTAAAAATGTGAGCCTATCACTGAGAAGCATAGCTGCTCCAAGATTGTCAATAAGATCAAGGTTGGAGAAACCTCCTCCTGCGCTATACTCTGAGAGGAATCTATCTGAGAGGAACGTAGCAAATGCTGCATCCTTAGAACGAATACACCAAGACAGGGCGGAGCCAAGCTGACCATGCTGGAAAGATCGCATCCCAAGAACCTTACAGATGCTTTTAACTAGGAGAGAAAAAAGAAGCAAAAAACAGTCGATAAGTCTTGTAACAAAATGCTTGTTGCTGCAAGATTTCTATTCAGCCTAAATGGTCCTAGAAAAAGTCATGTTCTTAAAAGACACTGTACCACGTGTTCCATGATAACCAGATATCTACATTTCTAAAACAAAACAAAATTTCTGGGTCAAGTAAATTTTTTCCAGACATTTTTCCAGGTGTTATTACAGGTAAGAACTGTGTTAAGAAAAGCATCAGACAAGAAAGTCTGGCCATATGTGAATGATTAAACAGAAATCCACCATCTCTTAAGATTTGAATGATCTTAAGAGAGTGTCTCAAAAGTCAGGCAAGTTTTAGACGCAAATGAATGTTTCCCCCGAGGGCACACACCCGCAATCCATTGGACTGCCAGAACGTTCCGCTGGACCGCATCCTTGTGCCGTAGTACTGGAACAATCCTACACAAGTGAATACAATCATTAGAATTTTGAACATTCCAGCGGTCTAACGGAATGGTCCATTAGCACGCGCTGGAAAACTGATTCGATCCAAAGAGAGTGTTCCTACCAGTTCGAATTTTGAGATGCTCCCAAGAGTGTAGTGTAAAAGTCCAATGAGTACAATAACTCTAGAATGTAAAGAAAAAATGGGGGGGGGTGATAAGCAGTGAATATTCAATGCCTTCCACATGCTACATGAATGGGATTCAAACCTATGATCCCTGGCGCTCTAGTAATGTCACGGTGACAAGATGCCAGGCTAAATCCTGTAACTAGCAGCAGGTACTACTGACGTAACAATTGCATCTGGGATAAGAAATATACAATGTTTGATACCTTGATCTGTCATCTCTCGCTCCTCACAGATCCTCAAAACTTTCATAGCTTTTTTCTCTGATTGAAGAGGAACTCTTTCAATAAACAGCTCCAGGTAATGTCTATAAAATAAATCAAAACACCATAACATCTAAAGAGCTTCCTCAGGGATCTGTTTCTGCCTAAATGCAATAAAATACTCCTAATATTGATGAACTCCTAGATAAAGTTGTATTTAATGCAGTCTCACAGTATTCATTTTTAAGCTTAGTGACACAAGCTTACAGAGATAATTGATCAAGACTTTCTGCAACCAAAAGTTCTGAGACACTGGTTGCAAGACGCTGGTTGCTTTTTAACCTTATAAAAGTAACAATTTAAGGTTTTTGAGCAGTGTTACAGGTCTTATTTTAAAATGTGACTTTTACAATATTGGCATACTAGGAACTAAGCAGATGGAGTAAGTAATCTGCTGCCCTCTAGAGTCTAAAACAGTGTTCATTGTTGTCTGCTCACCTTCCAAACTCAGGACAATGGTCCAAGTAACCAGCGACAACCTGCCACAAACTGAAAATTAAAATAAAAGGTTGCGTAACAATCAAAGTGGAAAAAATTATGAAATTTACTTATACACACTAATGCAATTTTTCCAAGTTCAGTTAGCTTTATATAGCAAATATGGTACAATTGTGTCATTTGTAGTTTATGCAAATAAACCTAAGCACTTTACAGGAATCACACTCACTGGGCAGGAAGATAAAATAGTTGGCCAATCAGAAGATGATTGTAGCTCATGAAAATGAAAGAGATGTATTTAACTTACGAACCTCTCATGTGACATCAGAGTGGATGCATAATCAAGAAGTAGAAACTCTCTCAGATTGGAACCAAAACTGATAACAACAGAACAATTTTTAGAAGCGTCAACAAGATAGTTCATGAAAATATAATTGCATTTGTAACAGCAAAAAATTTGCCAAAGGAAAGTAATGTACAATTTTATTGTAGGTACTTTGAACTCTTTCAGTGCCAAGGTCGTACATATCGATCTATTTGATGTATTCTGAAAGTGTCCTTACCGTACATGTCGATCTATTTTTTATACTAAAAAAGTGTCGTTAAAGGGCAGTGTCACTCAAGAAAGACTATTGACTTTGGGATGTACCAAAGCAACACAAATCAGCAAGATACAAATTGTTTGGTGAGAAAGCCTTTTTTGGGGGTAATACAGAGTTTCAAAAATGCTCAGAAAGCTGGGCATTTTAGGTTCAAAACGTAAAAAATAGCAGGCACTGAAAGAGTTAATGAGTTGAGACTAATCTGCATAATTTTGAGAGATACAAATTGAAGTTGAGGCTTTGAACTGGAGATAACTCTGGTGCCAAATAAATAAATAATAATAATAACTAGTTCTTACATAGCGCATTTCACAATAAAGTCTCAATGCGCTTTACATTAGTGCCCTGGTCAT
>CM021528.1:16939109-16965234 GCA_010994315.2 Pisaster ochraceus
TTGTTAAAGTCCTCGGTTTGAATGGATAGACACGCTCACCCACACACACACAGATTTGTTATTTTTGACTAGCCCGCCATGCTACCTAAGAGCCTTGGGCACATTTTCATACAAAGCTGCTTGGCAGATTTTGTTGCTATAAGCAGAAAATTTCCAGCATACCAGTCGCAACAATTAAAACTATATGGCATTTTGGCTGGTATTCTATATTTCTGCTAAAAAGCAACATTTGTGTGTGCTTCAGACTAAACTTAGGACATGTAAGATAACCACTCTTCATAGAGTTCACAGGCTTAGTTCTGCTTCATGATCGATTCTGTCAGACTCCCACAAATATGCAGATTACATGGAATATGGTAAAGGCTCTAAATAACTGCATGTAAACTGTACAGTACATTATCATCAGCATCTTTCTTCAAATCCGGCTGGGGGAAGTAGAGCCACCCAGCCTCTCAGACAGTAGTTGCCGGACTTGTTACATGTATGCTTGAGTCACGTGGTGCACCTTGACTTGGTACACTCAGCAGGTTCTTAGGGGGGTCCCATTAAGGTCATGTCCAGTCTGCATCAGATGTGTCTCCAGTGTAAGGGTCTCTATGCCTGGCAAGATTGATGAGCTGTGGCTAATCCCTCATTGTTCTCCTTCTAGACTAAGACTAGAGAGCAGAGAGAAGCTGAAGTCATCCCCAGGGTTATTAAAGCTCTGAATCTGGGCATCAACGTCTTAGACACGGCCTTTGAGGAGCTGGACGCCAATGCTGGTAACTCTGATTCTGATGATGAAGATGCTACGTATAAAGCCGTCTTGGAACCCATCCTGGAACCAAAGGTAAAAGTTATTACTGTACTCAAACCTTGTTGAATAGTGTTTTCCTTTTCCTCTTGGATGCTTGATGTAGTCAATCGTGGCTTGAGGGTGAACAAGCTACTTCCCCAGAGTGGAGGCTTGGGGCAGGTGACTGTCAACAGCATGTATGAGGAAATACACCATGTTATTATTGTATTGCAACCTTGATACATGTCTCAATTATCAACTAAAGGTAGGGTACAGCATTTGTTTCCAGTGGTTTCTGATTTCCTCCTTGGATTGAATGAAACTTACTTGCGTAGCAGTTTAAGTTTGCAAGGCATCACATTTTAATTAAAACGAAGTAACTAATTCTCACAACAGACTATATTTAATTTTGTTTAACACAAGTGTTGCAGTAACTTGTGTTGTTGATACACATGTATACCTATTGATTTTTATAATCTCCAAATAGAAAATGTCTTCATTTTGTGTTTTTCTGGGAAGAATTGTTTTGCAAATCAGTTTTGAATCTTGAAATATTCTAGTTCAGTAACTTATTTCTGTTGTTGAAATGTGATTCCATATTTCTTTTAAAAAGGACAGAACTTCATTATTGTACTCTACTTTTTCTATTTATATCAAATTTGTTTTGGACTGGACTTTGGAACACTAATTCAATAGATTCAAAATCTGTTTTTGAAGTTTTATCAGCCTAAACTCCTTCAAAACTTTCTCCTGGTTTTTCTTTAAGTGTGTTGAAGGATCTTTTGAGTAAGATTCAAAACTTGATGGGAACACAATCTAAACACTAAGGTTTTTGATTACATTGTACACCATTACACCAATCAATCAATGTTACAGATGCATGTAAGCAATCTCTGTATGAGTGGTTGTGGTTCTGACAATAAACCAGTGGTATACAGTTACAACTTGACATTGCTCTGGTTAGTCTGTAGGATACAATCTAGCCACACATTGTACATGGTCAGGGTCAGGCATGACGATCTTGGCCTAATTTGTGGCCCTGCTCTTCACAGAATTCTGCTTTTACAGCACCCTGTAAATTGCTTAATTCTATGGGTGGTAAGTTTAGAATTCTGTTTGTCTGTGGTAAGCAGTGCTATAAAATTGGTCCCTGATCATAGTCTCAGTGTCTGTGTTTTGAATTAGCTTTTGCTGAAGGATTTTGATGAATCAGACATTTGCAAATGTCATGTAAAGGGATGGTGTGTTAAAGCCTCTCTTGCAATCCTGATGAAGGATTATGTTAATTCACTCTAAGCCACGCCCACTTCACACAAATGGGCTCTGGCCAAAGTTTCCTAGAATACCACAGGAAATGTCTTCAGCTAGTTTTTCTTCAAAATGTCTGTATACAAAATGTAATTTAGGGACTTGCCTTTTCCATGTTTTGCAAGGATTCAAGGTCTTTTCAGAATTTCCAGTGTCTGTCATCAGGACAACCTTGAATTACAAAATGAGTGTTTTGGGGTAAAATTACACACTTGTTGTTTGTCAGCCTTGGAGCTGGAAGTAGCCAAAAATTGCAGCGTGTATATGCACGCACATGTGACTTCATTCATGTCATTACTAGCAAATAAGATGATGCTGTAGTGAAGTACTGGGATATGTGTACAGATGAATTAACAAGCACATGGTGTACATGTACATGTAGTACTTCCTTAATGGTGACTTGTAGGTATTGACTTAAATTAGCTCCTTACTGCCTTTTGGTGACTGGTAGGCAAGATCTTGGGATAACGAAGTGGGAAAAGCACAAAATAATTCCTGTCTGAGTCCATTGCTTCATCGGTAAATTGAGAACTATGGTATTGTCACTGGGTTGACTGAATCACACTGAAGTCCAGCATTAGCACCAACTGGACTTGACTGACTTCACTAATCAAATGAAGCGGTCAAGGTATCAGGCAGTTACTTATCAGAATGGATTTAAATACATGTATAGCCTCCCTTGAACTGTGTAAGCGTTCATTTAGTGACTGCAAGCCAATCATTTCTCCCCAAATCAAGAAGATGAGTTCCTGCTTATCACAGTGAAGACAGAAAAGGTCTTCACCTATCAGACGGCAGCAGGTCCATCTGAATTGACCTCAGCTCAGGATATGAAGGTCATTACACAGGGCTTTCCTGTTAGCGTGGGGGCTAGTTTCCCCCTTGGGTAAAAGTGTCTGGACAACTCAGGTTACGGCTCGGTCTGACGTTAGCGCGTAATTGGAATGGGTGTGGAGCTTGTTTGTGTGTTTTTCAGGGAGGAATGACGGAGTAAGGGCTTTTATTAAAGGGCTTGTCTGGACAGTTCAGGAACTCTGGTATTTATACATCCCCCTCTAAAAAACCCACAGCAACATTGTCTGCGATGGGAAAATAAAGACTTGGCTTTCAAAGAGTTAGAGAAATTGAATTACCTGATCAATAATATAAAAGCTGAGAGCTTAACGCGGATTACTAGATGTTAATGAAAAGTGCATACCAGGTATAATGTGGTTTCTTAGACATGTTAGACTAGAGATTGCTGCGTATGTACAACCAGCTGGGTGTTAATGTCATAGAACTGTCAAAGTTCAAACACTTGCTTTCTATATGCAGTCTCAAACAAAATCTTTGTTAATCTGAAACTTAAAGGTACTGTGTACTTGTAGCTGAAATGTCATGGGATGTACATCGGTATTCCGGTTGGCTCAGTGGTTTCTTCCCTACCTTGTACCTCTGTAGACCCTGGTTCAAATCCTGCTACATTTATGAATCCTGCTTGAGACTGGAGCCTTGTTTATGGATTGGACTTTAAGTCCCTACCTGATTGCATTTGTAAATTGTTCCAATCAAATCCATGCTACAAAGCAAATGAGTTTGTGCAGAGCATTTCAGCTGAGCAGGTACGTACCTATGTAAAATGATTTCGGACTTAGTGGTTTATAACTTGATGATTTGGGACTCTTTAAACTCTTTTAAATAAGTATTTATTTATGATTATTACGTATATGATTTTTGTTTTGGGGGGGAGTGGGGGGTGGTTATTAGAATGGCATTGTTAATTTGTATTTATAGTATAGTGCCATGACATATTCCTGTTGGCAAGTCAAAATATTTGTGCCACACGTGTGCATATGCTTCAAGTGCAAAGTTTTCACAACTTGTACGTGTACTTTCTTCTCGAAAACTGGTACATGTTTGTGTTTGATTTTACAAAATTCACTCGTTCTCATTTATGCATAATCTGATCTTACATATTGTGGTTCTAGCAAGGCCTAGAGTCTGTGAAAAATATGTGAGCCTGAAGGGCAAGGATTATATTCCACTGAGTCCTGAATACAAACTTGCTGAGTGCATTACCTATGGGCTTCTCATTGGTGTTGAAGCCCATCTGTGATAGAGTTGGCCAAAGATTATAGAGCGCCGTAGGCGCAAGATGGGGAACTGAAGCTTTATCTATTGTTGGAACATGAAATACGCATGGGCGCCATTTCAGCAAGTGAATGTTTTGTTTCCCATTGATAGGAATGGTCATTGTCTGCACTGATCCGCACTGATCTACTGTTGTATCAAAAGAGTTACTTGCCGAAATGGCGTCCAGTGGGATTTCACATTTTAGCCAGAGTTCCGCATCTTGCGCCTTCGGCGCTCTATAATCTTTGGAGTTGGCTGTCCTATGGTGAAGTTATATATCACACTTACATGTACATTGTACATTTACCGACAGGATAACTGCAAGCAGATGTGTGTACCGATAGGATTCCTACATCTATACGTGTACAGGACACCATAGCGATAGTGAGATAACTCATGTGGTGTACTGCAAATCAAAGCCAATTAATCATCCACTATGCACTAAACCTTGAATCTAACCATACAACATGTCTAATCTCAACAGTGTCCAATGCCAATTAAATCAGCCCAATTTTTGGACTGTGTATAATGATATTGGGTACGTTCAGACGAGGAGTTAAACTAACCCTTAATCCGAGCACTGCGGGTGTCCAAAAGATAAAAATGACTTAGTCCAAATTGGGCTTACGTTCACACGAGTAAGTTAGTCCTGTCCGCACGGGTTAAACTGACCCACACGTTGATGATCAGGTCATGCATAGCTGACCCCGGCCGACCACTCTTTCGGTCCATCGCATTGCGCGTGTGTGGCTATTGTCTAGGACCTGCTTAGTTTTGAGCAGCTTCAGTTTGTTGGTAATTTGGGTTATGGATCGCTTGTAACCCAGTTCAGCCAGTCTTGAAGAAATTTTTTCCATTATTTTTTTCTTCTTTGTAAATGGGTCGTCGTTGGCGTGGCGGTATTCCTCATCGCCCCAAATGTTAATGAATGCCGAGATCTCTCGTCCCTGCAGTTGTTCCCTCGCTGACTTTCTTTTTCTTGCTGAGTGGCCATCTCAGAAAGATCAATATGAACTATAACAATATCGAATGAACTATAAAACCACGAGTGAGTAGGGGAACTTAAGCGACGATGAGACAAACATTCGTTGAAAAAAATGTCAACGAGAGTAGCGTGCGTGGGTATACATGTACATGTATCAGCTGGGCATTACTTGTGGTCGTCTATGCGCGTTGTTGTTATGATGACGTAACCCTCTGGAGAGGTCACATGGAATAAAACAGACCGGATGTGACAGGTCAGTTGCGTTCCAACGATGGTTTATTGGGCTCTCGCAGCGGGGGGTTGGTCGTAAAACCTGGGCTAAGTTACACTAATCCAACATTTTTTGAGGTTTAGTTTAGCCCAGTTCTCTGAGTCAAATTGACCCTCGCTGACTGGATTTTTGCGTTCCAACGGAGGGTTATTTTAGCACTTTTGGATTAAGGGCTAGTTTAACTCCTCGTCTGAACGTACCCATTCAGTCCTATTTTAAGCAAACTTGTATTGGTTACAACACACCATCATGATCAATTAGTAACCTTGATATTTTACACAAGTCTTTTTTATCAAGTTGTGCCATTTGTTTATCCCCTCAGGTTCCTGAAACACCAGGGACCCCATCACAGCGTGCAGCAATTTGATATTGTATTTAGTCACTATTAACACCTCGTTTAATTGGCAAGTTATAAGTAACATTATTATGATTCTAATACTTGGTTTTTCTCTTGTTGGTTGAACTACTTTCAAACTAGAAGGTTGTGTTGAAGAGTTTTTATATGAGATCTGACTCATTGTGAGTAGACAGTGATGAGGAAACATGTCCAAACTGCTGGACTAGACAGGGGAGGCATATTTTATTAGGTAGTCCCAAGCGGAAATCTTGTGTAGACTTACATACTTGTTCAAACAGATCAAAGAACAATGATAACTTTTTGTTTGTTTGACTGGAGAACAAGATTTGCCATTCATCCGTTTGTGATTTGACAGACATGCCAGTGCTTCTGCACATAGTAGTTGTCTTACAAGTTACAATGTACATATGTACAGCATTCAGGGGTTGTAATTACGTGTAGATTGTCCATGGATTGTCCATGGATTGTACATGGAGGCCGCGGAGGCCATGACCTCTGTTGCCCTCGTTTTGGCCTTGGTGCCCCTTCAAAAGTATAGGAAGAGCTTTATTGAGCCCATGCACGATGCGCAGCGCACACGTGCCTATCCTGCCCGCTGTTTCGGGAGTCAAAGTGTACACAAAGGAACTGACTCCCAAAATTATGGAATTGGTTTCTTGCATCTGCAAGGAGTCAGTCAACTCAATAGGAACAAAATTCCAAGTTGTTTTACACATCTTACAGTATGTACAAATGTTTGGGGCAGGGTGAAGATACAAAAACCTAAGTTGTCATCATCCTGAAATATCTTTTCCTGTGCAATTTTATTTACAACTTTTTGTTTTGTGTTTTGCCTTTGTGTTTTAAGGACCCTAATGGAAATAAGCTGGCATGTTATAAACAGCTTTGTTTGCCCCCCAAAATAAATAATTGAAAAATCACGTCACTGCAACAACATTGTATCTCCATTGTGCAACAATGTGGTATCTTGATTGTGCAACACAACATTGTATCTTGCACAGAAACTCTCTCGGCAAAAATGTAGTAACTCTATGCTTTTTTGTTTCGTGTGTACATTCAGGTTAATTTAAGCGAGATACAACATTTTGATATTGAATTTATTGCACTGACATGACGGTGTAAATACACATGTACATGTTGATGTAAGCTCAGATATTGACAGTAAAATGATCTGCAGTTACATACTGTATGTGTACAGTACTACACTTTTGTGAATGAAATATTGCACTGGATTTGGTGACCCTGTCTAAACTTTTCTTATTACATTTCATTTTTACTGAAGTACCGAAGTACTACATGTACATTGTAGATATCATTTGCTTCCTTCCTTGTCAGTGCAGTCATGGTAGAAGAAGGTTATCTTTCCGGACACACCGAGCTCCAGCTTTTATGAAGGGAATTCTTGCACAACATTTTTGGCCTGATCAGCATCATCTTTTCCTCGCGTATCTACATTTCCAAAGCTGAATAAGGATCTAGATACTATATATCATTCTTGTCCTTCCTCCTGCCACACGTTCCAGGTTCAACCCTCAAGTGTCACATGTTTACATTCACCTATGTCACCCCTAAATCCTGGGACTTTGTATCTACAGATTGGATGACCCGTACTCATTGTCTCCATTTTGAAGGCAGATAAAGTTTTCTCGTTTTTCCTTTAGTGGAAGAGACGAGGCATTTCACTAATTGATGTGACAGTAGTGACACGTTGCTGACACCTGCTATAACTCTCTCTCTCTATTTCTGTAGGATCTGTATGCCCATCGTGCACTGCCGTACTTGATAGGTAGCCCAGCTTTCATGCAGGATGACAGTGTTGGAGTAGCTGAGATCACAGAGGAAGGTTAGCCGTTTCACATGTTTCAGAAGCCCCTCTCATGGGGGGTATGGTGGTGACGTACTTATGTTAGCACCATGTAGTTTCCAATAATAAGTTTTTAAGAAAATCAAGTTGGTTTTAGTTCATCTCGGCATTTCTTGGATAACTATCTGACTATAGACAAATCAGTCTCTGTCGATGCATTCTGCCTGGATCGTCAGTGATCATGTTTGAGCATGTTACAATGTATGTAAGGCATGTATAAACTACAGTGTTTGTCTGTATCAATGTAGGTGTGTCTCTGTGTTGGGCTCTAAGTGTGTGCTTATGTGTTAGGTTGGGTTCAGAGTGCGGGGTGTAGTTTGACTGTTCAAAGAAAAGTGTTTTGGTTATTCTTTCGGTTGTGTCTATTTCTATTTTTGTAAGCCTCGTATGTTCATTCTAAACATAGTATTTCTAGGGATATGCCGTTATTAAAACCTATTTTTTATTTTCAGTACCATTTTGCTCTTAGCAGACAGATCATTCAATTGACACAATTTTCTTAGTTTTGAAGTGCAAGATAAGTGGATCCAGGCCAGAGTTACATGACTGTTTTCATGTATTCACCATTTAGTGCCCCATTTCACCTGACGTCATCACCCTTGATCAATCTGGATTGCCCCATTTTGGGAGTTACATTCCCTGTGTGTTACTGTGCACTGCGCATTTTAAACTGATGTTCGTTTGGTTACATGTGTACCATATCATTACATTCAATTATACTTCCAAAATGGCAGACTGCACCTTAGCATTTTAGGAACTGTGTGTGGCATCAGTGTCGGGGTCTGTTGAGCGTAAACTCCTTTTATTAAACAGGATAAAGATTTAGCTCCTGCATCCTTGAAGGGATAAGAGTTAATAGTCCTCAATTTTGATTTCTATTCCTGGCAAATTTTGTGAACAGAAATGAGCGAAGAGGGTACAATCAGTGGCTCTGAGAAGACGACATCTGAATCAGAATCAGAGGTAAGTTGCTTGAAGATGATTGTCTCAAATTGCTCAAAGCTTGAGTTGTCTTGAAGGGGTGATAGTGATTGGAAGTTGCTGCGAAGCCTGAATGCATATGACGTCATCACTTTGAGGCTCTTGAATAAGACAGATTCTGACCTCCCAAACCATTACACAACTATTTATTTTATAATACATCCAACAATTGCAATTAGCACCAATAACATAAATAACAGGTTGAATAGGGGACGATAAAGAAATGTTTATTTTTATCACTACCAGTGATTGCTGGACATATAAATATCTTTGAAGTTTGGCTTGGTGTCTGCAATGGGTATTTGATGGCTTAACATGAAATCTACCTGTCTCCAAAATGATACATTTGCAAGTGTGTCATGTGTGTGTGCATACAGCTCTCATGATGCCCACATAGAATAAGGTCACTAGCACGCTATGCAGCACGTGATTCATGCTGATCCACGTCTTTATTGTAACTGTTAAAGACAGGACAACTCCATGAAGTTTCCTTCAGTTTAACACTTGACATGCTTGAGAGTCCATGTGTAGTTGAAAATGATCATCATATATTGTCATATAACTTAACACGGATAGACATTTTTCTATTTCATAGTACTATGCTCTTAAGATAAAAGTGTTGGAATTGAAACTGCATGATGGGAAACTAAAGGTGTGTCACAACACCTCGTCAGCAGTATTTCTGAGTTGTACTAGTTCAGAATAGAATGACTGGTGTACTAATGATAGAGATAGCCATGTTAGTCTGATAGACGAAGCAAGACATGGTAGTGGTAGCACTTCAAGATAAACTAATACGAAAACCTGCATAAGCTTTCATAGCAACAACTACTTCATCAAATCCAATGAAGGGGACATCTGATGGAGTTATTACCCCACTGGTCCTTTTCAGTACCATCACAACTTATTGCAGAGATTATTTACAAAGTATGACCACAAGTTTACTTTACTAGGCTCATAAAAATGTTGCAAAATTGACAAAATCAGCCGCATCCTGTGGCTCGTGTCATATTTTTTAGAAAAGCATCCTCTCTAGACATGCTAGAGGATGGGGAAATAAAGTGCATATGGAGAGTTTCATGCTGTAAAAGGGGGTAGCATTTCTGGACCTTCTTGTATTTGAAGCTTGTTTCAATGTATTGACCAAGACAAGTTCTGTATATTCATAGATTGTGATGAGGGGCTGTGAAATTGACATCCGAGACTGGACAATGTGTATTTCCTTGTCAGTTGTCACGGACTATCAATTACCGAGTCTTAACGCCCTTGTTATGAATACGTACATGTAGACCCCTCATGTTTCTATTGATCAGTGCTATTGAGTGCTATTGAGTGTCAGGAAAGTGGGTAGCTTAATCATGCAGTAAGGGATCAGCAATGATTGCTAGGAACTTGAGGGGTCTCTCTCTCTCTCACTGCAAGACTGGATATGGGAGAAATTTGACAAGAGGAGTTGTTATAGGGTAATCAAGTTGACCTAGGAGCACCCAGTAGAGTTGTCTTTCTGCATTTAAAAGTCAATTTGTCTGCTGTCTTCAGAGCCAACACAATTTTTATTTGCATGAGTTCTACCACTAACCTCCCAAGATTCAAAAGACAACCATTTTACCGTAGAGATAGTCTGGCCCATTTTGTATTCTCAGTACTGTCATGAGGCTACATGTAGTACACAGGGAGCCAACAAAGATGGCTGCAGCAAGGTGAATGATCCCTTGCTCTGTTGTGACACCATGGGGTGTCGTGGCTGAGTGGTCTTGGGCAGTAGACTCAAGTTCAGAAAGTTCTGAATGTTATCTCCGGCAGTTATTTAGAAAGTGTGCGCTTCCCTTGTGGGGATTCAAGAAGGGACAGATCCCAAGCCCAAGTTCAAGCCCAGACTTTTAGTGCTCTGTGAAAGCAAGTCCAGGACATTGATAGAAATAGTCTGATGCAAACCTTTGTATCTTTGAATTATCAGTACTTTCCTTAGTGACTTTATACAGGAAGCCCAACAGAAATGGCCACACAGTATGATGTATATCTGAACTGCTCTTTTGAATTTCGGTGTTAATAAAAAGGAACACCTTTTTGGATCCGAGTCAAGTTTTGGGGACATAAATAACAAGCATCAGGAAGTAACTGTAATTGTATTGCTGTGTACTTTCTGCATCTCTCTTGCCCCCTGACAGTGAAATACAAATTGGTGTTTTTGTAGCTTGCTGACTAATAGTAAATATAAAGTACAACTTTTGGGGTTTGTTTCCTTTTAGTACTCTGAGAGCGAGACAGAAAGTGAGATTGAGTTTGATACGGCCATGCAACAGAAGAAACCAACGCTACAAGAAAGGGTTCGTAGATACTATTGATCTTAACTGCATATTTGTAAATGACTCCTCTCTCTATCCTGAATTGATTCCAGTCAGAATTCTTACTGTCAAACCTGTGGTCTCTGATGCAACATGTACAGCGTTCTCCCCATGCCCAAGTTATCCATTGGACCAATATGTGCAAGTCGCGTGCCAATACGTGCAAATTGTGGCCGATACGCAAAGAAAATGTTTACTTATTTTGTGTGTGCACAGTATGGCTTTTAAAACCAAAGATAAACACCAAGTAAAAGACATTCTGAAGACCTTCTTGCTCAGACCAAAGTTCCAAAGTTTGGTTCAAGAATGTCCCACAGGTTTGAGGCATCCTGGGGAGAACCCTGATATGCTTCTCTCTGTGTGGTCATCTGATCACCTTGTGCATACTAAACATTTCAGTTTATTTTCGCTTCTCTCTGTGCGGTCATCTGATCACCTTGTGCATACTAAACATTTCAGTTTATTTTCCTCATCTGTGATCAAGCTTGCTGTTTGTGTTTGAACACAAGTTTCTCTGGAGGTCTTTACTCTACATGTTTTTGATCAGGACCCCCCTCCCCTTCCTGCCCCAAACTAATTATCATCACGTTTATTAAGCTTCTATAATTTTACCATAGTTAATTCGAGGTATGGAGTCCATTACTATTAAATCCCTCTGATCCAGTGGGATAGCTTAGGGATTAATTCAAATCCAAAGGTATTTTGCCAACAGTTGGTCACAATCTTTTGAATACTTGCTTTATGGGAGAAGGTTTATCAAGACTTTTTGTGAGCTGTCTGGCTGTTAGATTTTCTATTTTTTGTGGCCTTAAATATATTTTACTCTTGTTCATTTATTTTAATTTGTGTGAATAAAAATGAGCATTTAAATAGATATGACATTTTGTGGAGGAAAATTTTAATTAACTAAACCGTGACGCATGGTTTTATTTTTGTAGAGTCATTCAGAATCTGAGAGTGACCTGTTTGATCAAAACGAGAAAACATCCGAAAATGAAGAAGACGAGAAACCAAAGGTATGTTGCTCGTGAGCCTTAGTTGACAACTTCCTCTTTCAAGTCAAAGGTCAATGTGTTAACACGTATTCAAAAGGTCATGACCCCGTGGGAGGGATCTGTTGCATCGAGGATAGGGAAGGAAATGATTGTAAAATCAGAAAGTGCCATTTTACTGACAGCACCTGTATTAAGTTACAAATCTGTGTCTTGCCAACTTTGCTTAAAGACAAAGCTCATGGGTGGTTTAATCAGGAGGTCTGTTTGAAACAGCCAATCGGATATCTTGCACCACGGTAGTTTTAGCGACCGTTCCCTGCATCTAGAACCCTGCTGGACCCCTCGATCACATTGAGGACAAACATGGAGTCACCAGGACCAACAATCAAAGATGACTTGATTCAATTTAAATTACAGCTTTAATATTGTTGATTATCATCTTCCAATGGCTGACCCAATTTTTATTGGTCTCAGCATTTGAAGCGAATTTTCTCTCAAGTCTCTGAAGTTACCAGTTCCACAAGAAAAACTTTGAATGACTGATTTTGTAATTTGGTTATTTTTTTTGTCACACATGATTTATATCCCTGTCTTAAAACTTGTTAGGAATTTCATTTCAGCTCCGGAAAGGTACATAATTGTGCACCAAGATATGTCCTAACCATGCTAACTGTTCAGACAGGATATTGCAAATTAGAATTACAAGGAACCCTTGTGACTGTGTGAATTCTGGAAATAGTTGTCCAAAATTTACTGTTGGCTTGTACATGTACACATGTATATGTCATGGTTTTAACCCCAAGATGTGTGTATTATGGCCCAGTTTTGTAAAACTGTTTAACAAATAATTGTGCTTAATAATTTTTCTGCTAATTAACAAATAGCAGGGAACCAGTCACAAAGACCATGTACATTACATGGTATTTTTCTGTTGCATGTATGCAAGGTTTTTCTACTCTAAGCACTTTTTTTGTGCTTAACAACTTTATGAAATTGGGCCCTATTTAAACAATTTAAAAGAAAAAACTGACTTTGGATGTTACTGAATGGTAGAATATGTGGCGCTCTTTGCCACTATCAAGGCACTCCTGCCAAAACTCAAAACTGGGTTGATTTGCTCATCAAATAGATGAGAATAAGAGCCTAATTAGGGCCTATAATAAGATAGAAAACTATAAATAGTCAACTTGCGGGTACAACCATGTGTAAAATCTCTTTTGAGGGAGTGTTGGCTCTGAAAAGAGTAGTTGGGGTCTCAGCGTTTTCAAACAGTATGCTTCGCTGGTCTGTCTTTCTCCTGAACACAAACAGAGTATACTGATTTGAAACATTGAGACCACACCAGCTCTTTTCAGAGCCAACACTCCTCCCAAAAGAGATTTTACACATGGTTGTATCTGCAAGTTGACTATTTATAGTTTTCTTATTTTATTTTCCATACCATGCAAAGCTTCAAACACCACTAAGGGCCTATAGTCTTAGTACTTCTCAGCATACAGAATGTTAAAGACATCACATCACATTGATATCAAGGCTGGTGTTTCTGTTGTCTTCACATTTAATGCCATTTTACAATTTCTGAGAAGTGCTTGACTTTGGCATGGGGCATCACAAGTTAATGTCTTTCCCCCCAAAATGCCCGGCTTTACTTCTATATTAGCCACAGCCACAGCCAAAGATACTTGATTTGGACCTGGCTTAATTGTTCAATTGCTTTTTATGTTAATGGAATTAAGGGTGGAGCCTTTGCCAATGAACTAGCTGCAAGAATTGGAGCTGCACCCTCTAGCAGGCTGGATGAAGAAGGTAAATTTAGCTGCTTCTTTTTCAAACTAAACATTTGTACATTGCAAAGTTGTACCTTCTTTTAGTTACTTGTAATTTTTTTTGACATGTATTGAGTGGTTTTCTGACTGTTTTAACATTGTGATGGATGTGAAGGTACAATGCATGATTCCCTTTTATGCTACATGTATTATGGAAACCCAATGCCATGTGTTTGAGGAGAACGTTTGAAAAATAAAGAATTTTTGCCCCAACACCTACATGTATGCAGATTTTGCTCAACGCATATGGCAGCGGGTGTTAGTTACATTGTACATGATGTCACTAGACCCGCACACAATCCTCAGCCAATGATTGACCTTACTCATGTTAGTGAGGGTGCTGTTTGGGCTTGTGATGTCATGTGCGAGGAGTTTATGGTCATCTAATGTTTTTATCATCTCAAGAGCTGTGATTTGCAGGTCTGATGCTTTATTCTTAGAAGGGCAAGCTAGTGAATAAGGGGGTGTGGCCATGGAAAAGGCACCTAGGCAATGATCAGGGGGCATGGGGGCAAGTGCCTCTGTTACTTCCAGGAAGTATCAGGCCTGGTTTGGGGAGCCATGAGCCATTTGAATATTGGATCTAGATGTCAAAAAACCCTTGGAAATGACTTCAGACTCCTGTATTAGTTGACTTCCTTTTGTAGTAGGGTGGGTTGGATTATTCCATTACGTCAACGGGGATTTTGTGTCATGAACATTTGTCGTCACCCCACTTCCTGGGACATTTAATGCCATAGGCCATAGGTCATGTGACATCATTGTAAATTTGGGTACTTCAATTGGGAATTTCATCCATGGTTATATTATAGCTTCTGAAAAATATGTATTCATGGTGGAAAGGTCCAAATAGTCAACCCTTCCTAAACTGGAGTGACTTATCACAGAGTAGACTCTGCCCCCTTATTTCCTTCTTCAGTGCTGTACCCTTTGAGTTTACCTTGTGTGTAAAGTTTGGCAGCACAAATTTCAAGGTTAAAATATAGCTCAGGAAGACTGGAGTTTCAGAATTGTTTTTTATGAGTTCATTTCACAATGTGGTTGATCACTCAAATGAGTTCCTATCAAAAGACTTTGCTGACGTCTTCAAGGAAGATGGGATCAGCCAGCTATGGGAGGAGATTAGTGTGAACACTGTGAGTTGTTTGACAGTTCGACGCGGTGCATTGCAAAAGATTTTTTTGACCTTGGAAATTTGAAATAACTGTTGCCATGGAGATGCAAGAAAAAATGGAAACAATGTACATTTAAAGTAGCTTTCTACAGATGAGCTGGATATTCTACAATGTATAATGGAAGTGTAGGACATGTCGCTACTAATCAGGGTTTCAGGAACTAATGATTTGTCTTGAAGATGTCTGAAGTTCTTTTACTTTTTGAAGTACAAACTTCTTAAAGTAAATGTTCGTTTTGATTTTTATCAAAATGACTTTCTGATGGATGGTGTCGAGCAGCCAGAAATACTATCGGAATCATTAAGTATTCCACAACTGGTTTTATATGGAAGCTATTGCCGTTGAGAATTGTTCTTTCACTATCTCTGTACAAGACGGACGTTTTAGTGTAACCATTTCTGAATCCCACCCCACCACCACCACAACCATGCCCAAGACGTGTGGACTGTGCACCCGCCCATCATGTCGTGTGCGCTCCAGCGATCCCATGCGTATCATTCACAGACACCTGGAGTTTGATACCGGAACTCTAACATCTCATTTCTTGACACTCTTCAATGCAGAGGCAAATCGAGACAGGACGATCTCTGAGGTTAGCGCTGCATCCACATCCAGCAAGGGAAAGAAACGCAAGAAGGCGGCAGGGAAAGATAAGACTGGAAAACGAAGGTCGGCCTCCAAGACCAGCAGTAAGAACAATTTAGTTAACAATCAAAAATCCTTCATTGGCAGTTCACTTGAATATGTTTCTGGTTAAAAAATGAATGCAATTTGTCAATTTTGTAATTTTACCTTGATGGGGTAATTCCTGGGAGACTGAGGAATCTTTGTAGCTTTCTTTAATGGGGCTTAATCCATGGGGCTGGAAGGCAGTTGCTCTTTCAAAATCAGTGTTATACAATATGACAGATTGTTTTAACAAGAAAGGTAAGGACTATAAACCAGTGTTATACAATATGACAGATTGTTTTAACAAGAAAGGTAAGGACTATAAACCAGTGATACACAATATGACAGATTGTTTTAATAAGAAAGGTAAGGACTATAAACCAGTGATATACAGTATGACAGATTGTTTTATCAAGAAAGGTAAGGACTATAAACCAGTGATATACAGTATGACAGATTGTTTTATCAAGAAAGGTAAGGACTATCTTTAACTGCCCAAGTGTTAACAATTTTAAGACCACTGTATAGCATACATGGTATAAGAAGCAATTGCTACATCCACTGTTCCCAGGTGGTTGATTATTGACTATTGATTATTGACTGTTACAGGTGATAACTTGTTTGGTGAACCAGCACCTCCACCTGAGGTAGATGAAGACGAAGATTCACCATTTGGCAAGGGAGCAGGTCTCTTCAGTTCCTCGGGAGGAGGAGGGCTCTTTGAAGATGACAAAGAGGAAGAGGTAGGATTGGAGGGAAGTTTTATTTGAATTGACTGAAGGCTTGCATCAAGAGTTTCAAAAATTCAATCCAGTTTTCCTTTCATGTGACAGCAATAATTGTTGTGTATTTTTCTATTCATCTTGAAATTCGTTGACAATTAGTCCTTAATTTGTTTATTTAACATAATCTCAAGCAATATTCAAGATGATGTTGTAACTTGGTTTCATTTTAGGGGGATTTATTTGACGAGGCCCCGAAACGCAGACCAGCAAGTCGAAGAGAGGACCACATATACGAGGACATCGGAGGTAAAGCCTGAGAAATGTTTTGAGAATATGTACATGTATTTCATTTATGCAAACCAGTATCTTGTATTTTATGTTATAGAAAGCAGTTTCATTATCATTATTTGTATTTTTATTTATTTAAGACTGTTTTAAGCAAGTTGACAGCTTTTTTCCCCCTTTTTTTGCCATTGGATTTCATTGGATTTGATTTTGAATATTCTCAGTATAACATAAACATTTTACAAATTGATTACAAAGAGTTGGTAGTTGTGATGTCACTGTTTGCTAGTAAAACTTATCCTTTAGAGAGTGGAACATATCTTAGGTTTGAGGTGGCAGCATGAAAATTGAAAGATCTTCAAAGTAACAATGCATCATGTAACACATATTGACTAATAATTGACCCAACTTCTACAGCTGTGAATGAACCAAGAGCCACCACAAAGAGCGGCAAGAAGGTACCAGCTGGTGCTGTGCCACTCTTTGGTGACAGTGCAGCAGAGGATGACTTGTTTGGCAGCTCGCCAACATCCAAAGCGGCCGGGGTGAGTGCCGAAATTTTAAGCTTACTCATGGTGAACGTTTGCGATAGTGTCAGGCTGCACCGGAAGTGTATCCCATGAGAGATTCCACAGTCTTGCTTGTTACATTAAGCTAATTAACAATTTTACCAAACTTAATTATTTAAAACTGAATTAAAAGTACTTTAAAAATTTCAACTTTATTTCCTTTTTTTTTTTAACAGTAGTAAGAAGTTCAGAGTTTAGCTTAAATTACACACAAATGGAAGTTGATTGATAGCAAAAAATTAGCTTAAAATTATCTCATATTACTTCTTGAAGTAATTTTGGTTTCTTCTCACATGCAAGAAATTTGGCATTTCCAGTTTTTGATTTGAAGATTTCCTGGTGATTATAAATCAACTAACACATGGAGGGCCTCACACAGTGATCAAGGCCTACAACATTGTTTACATAGCAGTGGGACATTTGTCAAGTCACACAAACATTTGAATGCAACTCTTTCCAAAGTAAATCATGGGGAGCAGTTTATGATTGAATTTTGTTAATCTTCGCGTCTTTAATGTGTAACAAAAAGTGTATGCAGCCTAACATCATTGTACTCACTGATTGTTGGCACATTACCTTTGCACTTGTCAACATTTGTGTATACAACAAATGTCTGTGCTTAGTTTCCTATTCGTCAGAATCAAAATCCAATTCCTTTAAATTCTTCAGTTTTTGATTTCTGTTTACAAAATAATTGATAATCCTATTCTTTTCCTTGGTTATTGGAATGGCTATATTTAAATTATTTCTATTGGTAAAATGCTCTGCATACAACTTGATAAATATTTCTGTGTGAGTCGTATGCCAAAGCAAAGCTTGCTTGAGGTGTTTGTTCTTTCAATTGCTTGCTTGTTGCTCTAAGTTCCACATGGTTTCCCTTGTGTTAACTCATGCTCTCTCCCCCCCCCCCCATGTGTACGTGTGTGTGTGTGTGATCCCATAACTAGAAAACCCTGTTCATGAGGGCAACCTCAGCTGCCAAGGATCGCCGTGGCAGTATGGTGAGTCACCCAAGCACATGCATGAAAGAGGATCTTGTGCATGTATTAGGCCCCCCCCCCACCACACAAGCATTACTCTCTCATAACAGTCGCAGATGAGAAATTTCAATAGACATAGTCCTTATAAAAGTGGAAAAAGTTACAAGTCTCTAACTTACCTCATGTTAAAATAGTGTAAAATGTCATTGTGTATGATACTTTTCCTTCTGTTGCGAATTTTTCAACATCCAAAAACAACCAGTAACATCACATTTCAAATAAATGGGTCTTTACTGATATCCAATGATGTCATGTTTCAAATATTGCTCTGTAAGAGTTTCCAATAAAATGACAATTTACACCATTGTAATGTGAAGTTAGAGATTTGTATATTTTCTTTCATCTTCATAAGGAATCTATCTGTAGGAAAAAGATTGCATCACAAAAATGAATTTGACATTGGAGCCCCTTTTTCAGATATAAAGAAATTTTGCCCATTGATCTACTTCTCTAGTGTTGAGGATACTGTCCCCAGAAGGTCCTTGAAATCTATAACTCTTGGGTGACCAAAACGTGGAAATGTAATCATTTCATTAGACCTCCTAAAATGTGGACTCTCACCCCTGAACAGGGGTCCTCTGGCCAAATGCCTCTTAAAGCACCCAAGGACTTGTCAAAGTTGGTCCTAGGAGTCCAGCTGGCCAGTGTATTGCTTATCAAAGCTTAAACCACTGACTGGCACCAGATTGTTCCTGGGGTTCCAAATTTTTGAAATCTCATGACAATGAAAGAAAAACATAAAGATAGGGACCAGTGAAGTACACATGTAGTTGGCAGACAAGTGGAAATGACATGTTAACTGGCTAGTCACGGAATAATTGAAGGGCCAACCCGGTCATGATACTATGAAGCAGACTGGTGCTCTTGAGGTGCAAGGATGTGGGTTTGTACCCCTGGATGATTACAGTCCCCATGTATCAATCTTGGTCAATGTTGGTGGAATGTCATGACCCTTCATTTTCTGTAGTACATGTAAGCACCTTGTGTTTACAGGTTTCTTCAGACTCTGGAGCTTGTTTATGACCAGAAATGACTCTGCATCCTAGCCCAGCTATGGAATGTTGTTTGCTAGTCTCCATTTTCTCCATTCCTTTGGTCCGTGTAGATTTGTCAGATTTGGATCTCTAGAGATGCAGTAATTTATTATGTTTTTACTTGATTTGATTTATTTTATTCGATTTGATCGGATTTAATTTGATTTTGATTTGATTTGATTTTATTTGATTTGTTTAAGTGCTTTAAGAGAAAGTTTGGTCAGTAGAAACGATAAACTTTTTGATTTGTTTCTAATTTGTTTTGGGGTTTTTTCTTGTTCTTCTTCTTGTTTTGTTTGTGCTTTTTCTTTTGTTTGTCATGCATTGACTCCAATTTCCATGGGATGCTACATGTTAATGCTGAGTGGTACAAGATAAACATGTACATGGCGTATAAGGAATGCATATTATTATTTTTTAGAGAGAAAAAGAAATAAGGGAAACTGTCAATCATAGGTCTAGTTAGCTCAATCGATAGAGCACAGCAAATTAGTTCGGAGGGCCCATATAGATTTAGTTAGCTCAATTGGTAGAGCACTGCACGTTAATCCAGAGATCGCAGGTCAGGCTCTAGTTTATTTTTCTTTGTTCACCCCAAATTGATTTCCATCTATATGTACCCAGCCAGTTTATAAGCTCAGACGTCTTATTCAAACCCCAGCAAGACTCTGGCTTTGCTTACACCTGTACACTGTACTTGTACAGTTCAATCATTGTAAGTCAGGCATGATATTCTTCTACTTGAATAGGATTTCTGTGTTTTTTGGGGCCCTCAGAAAAATCAGTAAAAATGTTAGTAAATAGCCTGAAAGTATATAAAGCCTATACCAATATATACCAGATGTAGGTCAACCCGTGTACTCAATAACTTATCCTACCCTTTTCCAAGGGCCAAGTATCGTGCCTAATACATGTGTAGGTCAACAACTAATGTGGCATATAATTCCTAGAATTCCTGGATTTCGGTTGAATCTAAAATGATGTCATATCTTTCATCACTGTCCCTGTGGGTTTTAACCTAGCCTTGACTCTACACTCACAGTCATGTTAGTAAAGATTCCATGAGTCAGTGGTGTTAACCTTTACTAGCCTTTCTGGCAACTTCAGATCAGAGGTGTGCATGTGTACCTTGCCTAAATCCTGTTGGCTAATCAGTATGCCATACTTGGTTTGCATGCATTGGTCATACCCTCAGGTAATTTGCCACACTTCTCACTCCAAAGCTGGCAAACCTTTGTCTGAATTTAACCTGAATTGCCAAATCACCATGGAAATGAGATGAATTTTAGTGTTTTGTAAAATTGAGCCTAGGAGTGTTTGCAAAATGCAGGCCTGTGCGTTGTTAGTATTTTTCCTGATTTTATCGATCTCCCTACTTCAGATTGTTCTGAAGATGAAGGTGAAGATGTGTTGCAGATTTCTATTTGTGGGGCTATAGAAAGCTTGTTAACCTCTAACATATAACATCCTGTACTCCAGACCTAGAGGATATAGTTACACATTTTTCCAGGAGTTCTCATTTTTGTACAATTGCATCCCTGAAAATATATTTTGAAGGCATGTTCACAGTTTCTTGAGTTAAATCATTAAAAAAATGTATAAAACAATAAAAATAGCTGGATTAAAAACTTGCTCATTGCATTTCTAATTGGTTTCTAATAATTGTTGGGGCCCAACTATGTCGTGTGGGTGTGGTGTTTGTTAGAATCACATTACTCAAACTGACCCAATTCACCTTACATCATCTCACAAAAGATCTCCGTGTTATCAGATTGCCTGCGAGTGTTACTCTACAATGTGCGTTTAAGGTGATGTTAGACACACACCATATCAGTGGTTACATGCACTCTGACACCCGAAGTATTAGACCAGGGGCAGACTGTAGCCGCTTGTGACTTAGTGTAAGCGGTCAACATGATGGGGATTCCATTTTGTTGGTGTTGACCTACAATTTGGATTTCCTTATTTAGGATTCCACGAGGAGGAAGCAACAAGATGCGGAGAAGAAAGCTAGTAAGGGAGGAGGAGGATTGTTTGATGATGAAGATGATGATGGATTGTTTGCTGCAGCACCAGCTCCAAAATCGGTCAAGAAAGGTAGGTAGAACTGAAAGTAAAACAATGCTTCAATGTGTAGCATTAGCAGAATTTACAATTGCATTCTTTATCCCTGTTGGAATGATTGCATCTATTAGATTGTTGCGGTACCCACTGCTGTTTGAAGAAACTTTCCTGTGTTCAGCAACTGTACATGGTTTGCAGCATCAACTCATCAGTGTAGTGACTTTTAGAATATAAGCTACCCAGAGTATAAGCCATTGCTACAAACATTCAAATAAGATTAAGACGCTGATGTACTGTATGTACATGTACAAGCCACATTGAAACACATCATTGGAATAAGTCATGGTTATTATTCTGACATTTACGCTATATAGGAAAAATAAAGTGTGAAAAACATGTAACTGATATTTCTTGAAAACTTATGGTTTTGAACAAAGTTTTCTGACGGCCACTGTGGTATCATCCCTCATATCACCTTGCTTTGGAATTACCTTGCAGAGCCAACAAAGAAGACGGTGGACCTGTTTGATGATGATGATGATGATGGTGATTTATTTGGAGGAAGCTCTGCTGCTCCACCTCCTGAGAAGAAAGAATCCACCAAGAAAAAGGTATTTTCTTATTTAACACTTGGACTGCTGCAATTTTTTACACTGTCCCTCCCCAGGCCCAGCGGCTGAAACCATCAACAACAACTCCATTGTGTCCCCTAAAGCACGTCAATACATTATTATACAGGAAAAGTTTTTTCAATTCTTGACCTACAGAGGGCACCACAACACTGTACTTCCAGCCCAAGAAATCTCTGGTATAGCATCTACTTTGGGTAGTAAGTCTATCCTGAGAATTCTCGGGATTATCAGTCAAAATGTTGATATCGGAATTAATTCACATGTAATTAGTTGAAGCTTGGACACTTGTAGACGTTTGGACACTTGGAGTTATGTGATGTAACCCTTGTGTGTACGTTAAAGAGTAATGTGATGTGCGTAAACACTAACATGCATATCAGGCTGTGTGCATTTTTCCATGGATGCGTTAAAAATTAGTTTCTTGGAGCAATTGGAACGGATGGTGGATTAGGCACAACAATTACAGACAGACAGATTCTTGGCCAAAGACTTTGTAAAAACCTTGTAGGCTTCTGACGAATACATGTAGCTAGAATACACTAGTCAAAAAGTTGAGGGAAACTCATTTCAGGATTTTGTGTATTTGCTCGCATCCGTGCATAAACCTTGCACATGTGACTCAGTATTGTAGTAACATTTGACCCACACAACACTTATACATGAGAGGCTCAGTGCAATAAACATGGTACATGTATCTTATGTCGTTTGCTTTGGTTTTCTTTTGTTTGTGATGCGGCATATCATATTTTGTGATAGAACATGTGTGCACCAACATGATGATTATTGACATCTCTCCTGTTTATTTTAAAATCACATTTTTCAAAACTGGTCAATGTTCCCCCATTATCAGCGCCCTGCAGGAGCCGTGTCGATGTTCGGCACTGTCGATCCTTTATCTGCCAGGGAAGCACCTGGGGATCTTGAGGATAAAGAGAAGGACTCATCAACCCCGCCTCCCGTTGCCAAGAGGGAGCCCAAAGCAGCTGAGAAGAAGTCAGATATGTTTGACGATGATGAGGATGAAGGAGAATTGTTTGCTGAGAAGACCAAGAGGTTTGAAGACACAAAGAATGATGTTTAAAAAAGCAATAACATAACACTTCAGATTTGATACTTTATTTGAGTGGAGATACAATCTGTTTGTGGTAACACCATGTATATGACATATCTCCTAACAAGTTGTAGTGGCTCTGAAAAGAACTGGTAGTGTAACAACTCAATGTTTGGATCAGTATTCATTGATCATTTTGGCAGCTTGCAGCATCAGTATTCACTGATCATTTTGGCAGCCCTGCAGCATCAGAATTCAGCTTCCTTTTGAAGACGATCAGAGCATACTTATTGAGTTCTGATTTTGTTAGAACCACCACAAATCATGGAGAGAATTTATGTAAATGGTATAACCACAATTTTTTCTAGACTTTCTAGAGATTTTTCTAAACTCATGAATTTGTTTAAAAACTAATAAATTGTCTGGAGATGAACATTAGAGAAAGCTAGTCTAAAAAAGTGAACTGAGATTTATTTGCAGAGAAAGCAAAGCTGTTTGGAGACAAAGAGTGATATTCGATTAAAAGCGTGTTCAAAACATATAGAATTCCAGGCTAGGAATTTCAATTTTAAAGAGGGCAAACAAGGCCAATTTGATTGTAGGCACTTCCATTGCAAACTCTGTCCGACAATTCTAAAGGGGCACCAAGTCCTCAATTTAGGTCAGCAAATTTTGTAAGGGCTATCTATATCCTACGGCTATATAGAGAGATTACTCATTTTGTTACACCAGAAACTGAAAAACCACATCAGTGGTCCTGTGATCATGCCAAGATCCTGAGTCATCAGAATAAGGGTTTAACTCCTGGTCACAGGACTTGGGAGAAAAACACTTGACTGTGACTGTGAAGTAAATGGGTTCCTGTGGGAGTAGAGATAATTGATTTGCTTGTGAATGCTTACCTGTGTGCCCAGTTGTTTGCCTGTGCTGCATATTCCGAAGGAGTTGATATTGTTTCAGGAATGTTTTCAGCCTGAGGAACAGGTGTAGGAGTAGTGTGAGAAGCTTTGATACTTGGTTTAACCAGGCCTGATAAATACCTATTAACCCATATCGGTTTGACCTTGTCACAGTACATAAACACTGGTCATGCATTTTAAGCCTGTGTTGAACTTATTGCTGCATTGCAGTAAACACTCATTATTTACTGCCTTGCAAATAGACATATCCCTAACAAACTATGTTGTTGGTAAATGTACATAATTCTCTTTAATATGATAACTATTTTGCTATGCTTCCTGTCTCATATCACTAGTATTGAGAGTGTATGAAAGAAAGACACTAACTTATTGTTTACATGCAAGATTTCCATAGCTGCGCATTCACAGCGGTTTGCTTGTTCTATGTGAAATCATGTAGGTAGGTAGATATGGGTTAATATATTGGTATTATAAGTGGCCAGAATCCAGAGCATGTCGACTTGGTTTGACCCAAGAATTTAAACCAAACTCCAAGTAACTTGAGTCTCTGTGTTTTACTCATCAGTAAACCAGCTCCAACCAGTGCTCCAACCAATGCACCAACCAGTGCAGCAACCAGGAACTCCTTATTTGCAGATGAAGACGGGGAGCAAGACGGACTCTTTGCTGATAAGGAGAGTATTCATGTTCCAGCAGCTTCTAAACCTGCTGTTACCAAAGTGAGTCAAGTTGCTAAAATGAATTTCTCAAAGGAAAGTTTAGGCCATGTCACACCGGGCAATTTTTAGTGTGCACCCCTTGGTATTTTGGCTGGTAACCCATGCCTACTAAGTAAGGCTCTCCTGTGGTTAGCAACTTTCCACGCTTAGCAGCTATATAAAGTTTCACCCTTACCCTGATGATGTATGTTTGTTGTACTTAACATTGATTGGAGCTCAGTGCCTTGTTAATTCATTTCATATCACGAACCTGTAAATATTTCTAATTCAAACATAGCCTGATGCTAACAAGAAGGCTTCCGGTGGGAGTTTATTTGATGACATTGATGGTGATGATGATGATGATCTTTTTGGAGGGGCCTCACAACCCAAGGAAATGTGAGTCATTGATTTATTTATTTTAGTTTGGTTTAATGTCTGTCTTGTCTTTATTTGAATCTTTTATTGTGAGGGAAACAATTTTAAACGAATGAAATGATTTTCTCTCTTTGGGTGTCTCAGCTGAAACACAGTACAAAGTCTTGCACCGTGTGCCTTGCACCTTTCTCTTTGTTTGTTTGGTTTTTGAACTGCCTGCCTGATTTTTGAATTTAGGGTTTTGCAATGCAATGTAAAAAGCTCAGTAATGAAAAATATAGTCTGATTGCTTTTTGTTTTTCCTGGAAAAAATTTTGATTTGAGGAAAATATTATTTAAGTGTAGAGATCAAGTTAAAATTAGCTGTGTCAAATTTGTAGACTTGGATTGAAGAGGTCAAGTGGTCTGCAAGGTTTAGCATACTGGACTGACTTTCCTGATGGCAGAGTCAGCAGATTATGGGTTGGAATACTAACTCATGCAGGTCATTGTGCTTCTCTTCACTGGTATTGTGTGTGTTACTTGAAGTTTGAAGTCCCTTGTGAATGTATGCTCTTAACAGAGTTCAGAAAGCCCAAGGTATCGTTCAAATATCTAATGTCAGTGATAATTGTTTCTTTTGTTTAGTTACAGTCAAAACAGTCAGGCATTTCATTCAAGTTGTTGATATGTTTATCTTACAGAACAAAGAAAAGGCCAGCTGGAGGTGTCGCTTTGTTTGGAGGGGCGGATATGTTTGGAACATCGCCAAAGAAAGACGATATAGAAGAGAAACCCATAGTCAAGGTAAAATGTTATCTAGCTGTCTAGAGGTCAAGGGTCATTCAACCCAGAGGTTCATAGCACAATTGCTCTGGTTGTAGATATTTTGTCAATTTGCATTATTCCCTTTCTCTGTTTTTATTTCATCAGAGACGTGACAAGAGTCCAAAAACCAGAACAACGTTGAGTTTGTTTGACGACAATGATGAGAAAGATCAACTGTTTGGTGACAAATCGAAAGGAACAAAAGATGATCTGGTAAGAGACCATATTCCCACCCACACAGCCCTACCCCAACAGCTC
>CM021528.1:16965244-16982452 GCA_010994315.2 Pisaster ochraceus
CCACTTTTCCCCCCGGCCCACCTTCATGGATCTGAAAATAACTTGGACTTGGCTTCTAAAGCAGACGTAAAGTTTAGGAGTCGCACAGTTTTAAGGTGAGGATGTATCGTGGTTTTGTCTTCTCAGATGACAAGGCGTCGTGCTAAGAGTAAGAGTGTGTTCGACGATGAAGATGTACTCTTTAAGATTCATGAAGAAGCGCCCCCTGTTGATCTCTTTGGGTCAGTCAGTCCAGTCTCAGCGGCTAAGGTAAGCTTCATTAAGATCTTCCAAGTTGCGTTTTTCATTTCTTACGCTTTACTTTTCTCTTTAACCAAAGTTAAGATTACAAATATTGTCGGTTTTTTTTATCGCCGACAAGTTTTTGTTTTTTGAGTGACCGAGATTGCACTGATTTCCCATGAATCTAAGCTTATGACAAAATAACAGAATAGAGAAATATTATCTGCTTACTGAGGCTTTGCGGAATTGTTGGCTGCAGCTATGGCTGCTGCTGTTGGGTGAGCTTCAATGCATGTATGTAACAGTCAAGCCATAGCCACAGCCCCTAATTCTGACATGGCTTAGTAGTTGTATGCAACACTGGCCTGTACTAATAGTGCAATGCAGTGGTTGTGCTGGGGCAGTACAGTGAGTTTATTCTGTATACAGTGAATAGTATGCCATTATGTTTAGCAATTGTAATCAGAGTTCATTGTAAAGTGCTACTTGTATTGCATCAACTCCAACAGAGTTTAACCATTTATAAGATAATAACCTAAACCTTATTTTAAACATTGACAAGTATGTGTATGCATTGCTTTGATAATGATGTGAATTTTGTAATGGGTGAACACATTCAGATAATTTGGTGGATAGGTATTTCAAAGTTGTTGATGTTGCAAGTTGTGGTTTTAGGTGGCCTGTGGTCTTCCAAAGGACACCACATGTTGCTGGTGGCCTCTGCATACATGTACATGTTGGTGACCATTAGGTTCTAGGTGGAACTACTAGAGTAACAGTAATTTTGTAATAATGTAAGGTTTAGCAGCTGCCCATGGTTCAGCAGCTATATGAATAGGGATATTAAACTTCTCTTGTGCCCACTAAACATTAGCCCGATTCAAACCTCGATAAGCCAAGATCAGCCTCCTCAGCTTCAAAAAGCCTCTTCAGTGATGAGGATGATGACGACCTCTTCAGCGCTGCGGCTAAGGCATCAACAAAACCCACTTCCAAACCTTCATCTACCAAAAAATCTGAGGACACTACCAAGCCAAAGAGCGCCCCTAAGGCTGATTTGTTCCCCGGTGAGGCTGATGATGGAGATCCATTGGGAGGAGTTGAACCTCCTGAGGTCAAAGTGCGGTCTGGGAGTAAACCGTCTCCTCCTGAGGTGAAGGCAAAACCATCAGCTGAGAAGGGAAGTGAGGATGGTTCAGCCGAGGCTGACCCCTTGATTGGGGAACAGGTAAGGCAGGTGTAAAGATGAAATCAGTGCATGTCTGGATAATGTCTGAGCTCAATTGTGTTGCCTTTCTGATAAATTGTTGCTGTGGTTTGTTTGACTTAGATCATCATTTTGAAAGTTTGTGTTACTTTTTGGCTGGGTGTTCGGCCATATTTGTTTATTTGTGATTTGTCATTTCCACTTCTTTACAGGTTTTGTATGTATTGGTTTATAGTGCTTTTCACTCTCGTTTCTCTTAATGTCTTTCTGATATTGAAGGCACATACAAGTGTCTGTGTATGTGTGCATATGTATGTTTAGCCTCCCTTGTAAATATCTCTGTTTTCAGTTACATCCATTGCCTTGCTTTCATGATGACTGTAACTGATGTAAGGTGTTTGTGTGTGTATTGATTCCTGTACTTACTGTGTGTATGTCATTTGATCTTCATGGCTGGCTGTGTATGTAGACTGTGCAGTCAAGTCGTCCTGCTGCTATGTAAACACATACAACCACAGGGAGGCTTGAAGGAAACACTAGTTTGCTCCCCTGTGGTTTCAGGGAATATGATCAAAAAGGCTGCAGCATAATTATGGTCGTGTTGAAATTCACGGCTGCGGCTGTTGCTGAGGGTGTTGGTAAGGGCAGCCTATGCTCCAACTCAGGTTACCGTGGAGGTCCAGCCGCTGCCACCAATTCGGTCATGGCTTATTTCTCTCAATAAGGGTGTGGTATTTTAACAGAAGGGTATTTGGATTCAAACAAAAAGTTCTCAAAAAACTGTATCTTATTCTCAAAAAGTACTGTTGGAATAGAATTTAAGCAACCAATATTCTAGACACATGGGAGTTACTCTAAATTTGACTGGAACATTATTTTGCATACAAGTTTTGCTGAGTATGGGGAGAGTAGACGCATAATGTTTGTCTACGCAAAGTATGAAAATCATGTCAAGGATCAGATGAGAATCAGATGAGGATAACAACTACATTTAAGGCTGTGTCTGATTGAATGGCTTCGGCAGTGGCTATGGCTGGACCACCAACAAGTCCTGTTCTTCAGCATTGCCTTTGCAGCCATAGCGGTTGCCAAAGTTGCTTGATTCTGATGCAGCTTAACTAATGGAAAAAATCACTGCATAGACTAACACCCTGTTCAGACAGGCGCTCTAGAGTCACGCCGAACCAAATTATTGAATTAAGTACAAGAAAAGTTTGATGTCTAAAACAGTTAGGAGCGACTGGACGAGCTGGAAGTCAAAAGATCAACTGTTGCAGTCATTCGGAACGACTCTGGAGCGTCTTGGTTTCAGACGTTGATCCTGTCATGAGCCAAACCTAGTGTAATATTATGTTATGTTCGCACGTCTGAAACCAAAATTTATTTGGGTCGACCTAGATTCGCTTCTAATCTATTTGGTTCGGCGCAACTCTGGAGCGCCTTTCTGAACCTGGTGTAAAGGAAACGTCTGAGCAGCAGGAATGTTCTAAGTTGATCAGAAAGGTCTTCCAACGGGCATACATGAACCGATCTTTTGGTCCGTCATAATGTTCCACTGAAACGTTCAAAATTCTAATGGCATACATGTTTTCTCTCATGTACAAATAATCTCGTAGTTTGGCACAGTGTTGTGGTTCAGCAGACTGTTCTGGCAGACCACTGGTTTGTGGGCATGTGGAAAAGTTCTTTCGCCCCTGGACCATACCCGCTTTTTGAGATGCTCCCTGAAAGGAAGCCATCTTGTAAACCCATACAGCTAAAATGAGGCCTCCTTTAGAATGAAAGAATCATTGTGACTTAAAGTCTTTGTGTTATTTCTTGTACATGTGACCTTTTTCCTCCTGTAGTTCTTATTAACTTCAACTAACATTGCTTTATGTGTCTTGCCGTTTAAAGAATCGTTACCTGCTTTTTTGTGTTGGATTAGACATTAACAGTTAACCAATTTTTTAAAGATGTGAACTTTTTTTAGTAAAGTCATTATATAATGTTCATTGTGATTAGAATTGTAATTTTTTTTTTTTTTGGGGGGTGGCTTCACCCGAAGCACATGACTGCCAATTTTCATCTAAGTTTATGCAACCACTTACTGAGCCACATACTCCCCTGAGCATGCTGAGTTACCTGATGATACCTTTGAAAGCTTAGACAAATTGTAATATCAGCCATCTCTTGAGTTAAACAAATCGGAATAATTTTGTTTGTCTTTAAAATGTATGAAATACCAATGGTAGTAAGTTTGACCGTTGTTGATTTCCTTCTGACTTCACTCTGTTTTCAGCCATCACCCCCTGCCCCTGCCACTGCAGTCAAGCCTAAGAAGCCTGCTGGTGCAGTGTCGATGTTTGCTGGGCTAGACCCCTCTGTTATGAAACAACAGATCTCATCTGGATCGACCAATGAGGATGAGGGAGAGGATAAGGTAGGCTTGATGGAATCACACAGCACAGATGGTGAGGAAACAAAACTCTAGGGTTCAATGGGAAAGATGGCGCTCTTATCCCGGCGAAAAAAACTCCTGAATCTGGGAGGTAATTTCTTGCATCCTCAAATCGCTTCTTTATATGAAAATGCCTGAAATTACTTTTCGAATTAAACTTAATGTGAAGTTTTAAGTTTTCGATCAATTGGAATTATAATATATATTTTTTGGGGGTTGAACAACATTTCTCCTCACCTGAAGACGATCAAATCCTTGAGTAGTTACTATTGGTTCTTTTCCCAGCAACCAGAGTTCTATGATGCTGCCCCCAGTCCCTAGACAGTTTACAAAGTAACAATGTATCGTAAGATCAAGTCTCAATTTGGCATCTTTTCACTCAATCGTAAAACAAAAATGAAAGTTAATGAATAAACCAATAAATGTAACATTTTCATTTGAGAAGACTGCAAAGCTAGTTCACATGCAATGGCAAACACAAAGTGAAACGGATGCCTCAGTCAAACTGCTTGACTTTCGCAAATGTTTGACCACAAACGACATTTTGATGTCAAGATCAGCTTCACAGGCTTGTTTTGAAATTTGCACAGAAACATTGTTTGTTTTTTGTGTTGGACCACCCATGAAAGAAGTACCTAGATCAGGAGGCTATTTTAAATATTGGGATGGGAGAAAGTTACCTCAAATGGTTCTTGATGGAAAACAAGATCCAACTTGGATGTCCAATTTCCTCAGACTTTCACAGCCAGCAACCAGAACTGGGATCTGGATTCTTGTTGATGTTTACCCAAATGTTGTAGCTGTCTTTTAGTGTAGTTGGTAAAATAGATGCATGACAGTGGTATGTATGGATAGGTTGTACACCTTCAGTGATGTTGGTTTATGCTTGAATATTTGTAGTCAGATATAATGTGTTTTAAGATAATTGCTCCAGAACTTATGCATATTCATTGGTAGGTACCATTCGGGGGTTGGAGGGTTTCAAACTATTTTGCTACATTTTCTTTGAAATTAATTCATATGTTTAATTAATTTATCTGAGAATCAACACAACTTTTGTACATGTAGAATAACTGTAAACTATTGGCAATCCAGGCTCCAAAGCCCGGTTCAAACATTATATAAAAAGTGAGTAATGAGAACAACTATTGTTGTCTGCAGTGAATGATGAATGCCGATTTTAATTCAATTTTTGAAGAAAAAAGTTGTGCAAATAGTGTTAATTATCAAGTGTTGTGCAAATGTTCATTTTTGGCAACATATTTTGGTTTGTCTGATGTTACTGTATGAACCAAGCTGAGAGGATACATACAGAAGCTTACATTGACCGGTGTTTTACTTATAGGGTCCCCACCTGTATCATTTCGTATAAAAGTTACACATAAAGATAAATGCTTGAACATGATTATATTCCAAACAGCGTAACCGTTTACCGAGTACCGGTTCGGACCATACAAGCCCCAAGCCTTTCATGGCTTCCTCCTCCTCCAATAAGCCAGTCTCTGTCATCCGCTCAGTCAAAGCACCCCAGGCTAAGAAGAGCCCAGGTGCTGGGAACATAGTTAGCAAGCTTCAGGTTTGACATCAATTACTTTTTATTCTGTTCATTTTCTTTCAATATGTTAATTTTCATTTTCTTTTTATCCTCCAAATCAGTCCTTGTACATGTAACCTCCAGCACCATCTCATGCTCGCTTAGCTCTCTGTTACAAACATAACATCCATTGGGTTTGGCATTTCTTTTACTCCCCCAAAATTTGTCACTGAATTAAATAACTACATCACTTTTTCTTTCTTCAAATGCATATTTCCTCACAGAATGAACAAATAAGAGCTCTGTGCAATAAGAAATATTTCCTTCCTTCTGTTTGGGTTGTTAGTTTTGGATAGTTCTTTTATTTATTTTATTCATTTTTCAATGTTCTCAGATATTTCAAATAGATCAAGCTATTTTATCACAATTTTACTACCACATCCTTAATATATATTCCCTGTTTAATTTTATTTAAACCTACTTTTGTTTTGATTACTTTGAGAATTATTTCAACCTTTTTGGGTATTAGTTAGTTGCTGTATTGCTATCATGGGACATGTTGTCTTTAACCCCTACTCTCAGGGGGTAATTTACTGCCATCCTTTCTCACTCTAACATACTCTTACACCATTTGCTAACTCAACACCCCAAACTGTTGGACTTTCCTGGTATACCTGATCCCACAATAAGCAAAATCAGTTTACTGGTGCAGTCCTCAGTCCAACAGAATCAAACAAAACATGCAGTTGGATGTTGATGGTTGGGGTGGTTCTGCTTAATATTTTTGTGCCAGTCAAGTGTCCGTCATCCATGATGTAATAACCTTTCTATTATATTTCCACTACTAAGCTTTGCTAGACTTTTACTTGTGCATAGAAATGTCTGTTATTTGACTTTCTTTCTTGGCTTACCATAGCAATAACCACTTATACCTGCACTACCACAGTGACTACCTCGGTTTCAGTATTATCTGTTAATTGTTTTCATGTTGGCCTCCATCTTCGAGTTCTTTTCTGTGTAGAAAAGAAGGGACAGAAAGACTGTTGTCTCCTTACACCAGTTTGCTGACAATTGTTTTTATCACTTTTGTTTTGTACAATCATTTTTTGACTTGTTGATTTTACACAACTTCAAACAAGCTTGAGGGTTTTGTAATATTCAGGTTGAGTGCACACTATGCATCCACTGGTCTGATGGTGGTTGACATGAATAGAATTAAGCCAATGTACAGATGTACTGTATACATGTATCAATGCACTTTATTGCACTTTCTGTATACATTCCTATTGGTGATTTTTTATCTTCATTTATCATAATTTATTACTAAATACCTATGCAAACATATCTGCAAATTCTCTGTTACTTTCAGTCCTTGCATATTGCTTTGTGATTACAGTGCATTGGCTCATTCTTTTCATTTTTCTCGTTTCAATTATCCATACAGGAATCAAATAAATTGCTGAGATTAACTTTGAGAGATGTTTGACAAACTTTTAAATGATACAAACTTTATTGATAAACATTGCACTGAGCAGAAATGATATATTTGTACTGGTATTCATTTGCATTAACATGTCCATTATGACAACCCTGCAAGTAGGAATGCAAAACCATCTACCCTGATGTTCATCGCAGAAAGTGTGTCATTGTCCCATTGTTAATTCAGTAAACCAGGCAATGTTTGTAGTCAACATGCACCCTCTAGAGGCTACGCTTTTCTGCATAATCATCACCGTACACACAGACATGGCTGATTTTGTCTAATCTTTTCCAGTGAAAATGACAAGTACAGGAATTATTTTATAAATAAGACCACAACCAGAAAAATGGAAAATTATGAAACACTGTTGCTATTAGTGGTCAGTGGTTTCTAAAGGTTTTTTAAATTTGTATTTTATTTTTTTTCATATAAGGTAGTGGGATCAACTGTTACTTGATTAAGAACTCCCTTGCACACTTTGGTATTCTGTACAACTACTTTAGGGGCAAAGGTCATGAAGCTGGGTCGATCAAAAACTTGTTTAGCACTTAAATATACTGGTTAGCAGAAACAGGCAAGATAGCATGCAAGATCACATTGTTGGCTGGACTGGTGCCTTAACTATTCAGTCCTAAGTAAACACATTTGCCAAGCAGCAGTTTTCTACTCAATTAATCTTTGAAGTTGTGCCCTGTCCTGCCAAGTTTAAAGTAGCAGGGAACTAGACATAAACTATATACATAATGTGGCATTGTGGTTAGTAACCCATTTCTGCTTAGCAAGATTTTTCTGTGCGAAGCAATTTTTGTGCTCAGTAGCTCTTAGAGCGCTGCTTAAGCGGACGCTGCTTAACAATTTTGTGCTAAGCAAAAGTAAGTAGGAAACCAGTCGGAATGGATAAAATAAGTCATGGTGTTTTGGGCTGGTAACCTTACTCTGGTCAGCATAATTGTTTTGTGTTAAGCTACTTTTTATGCTTAAGCAGCTCTATGAAATCGATAAGCATTGTTAAGTTGCTATTAGTTATATCAAATCATTAACATTTAATCACTCTGTGATGTAACAAGTGCCTAGTTAAGACAATCCTAAATTGTGATCATGTTTATTGTATTCATTTTAAAGGTATTCTACACCATTGGTAAATATTGGTCAGTATTCTTTCAATTTCGCATTTAAGAATCTATCAAGTGTTTTGCGACCATTTCCAATAATGTACCATACCTTTAAGTTGACTACATTCATGACAAAGGATAAGTCACAACTGTTTTTCTGTATCTAAACAAATTTACTTGAATTAGTGTATTGTAGATTATCACAAGTAATTTATATTTGATCATAACCTGGATTCATGGGAAAATCGTCCACCTCCTCACAAAACCATATCTCTATCAGTTTTCTCTTCACGGTTTCTTGGTTGCTTACTTAAATGCTATTTTATTCTGCTCTGTTTTGCATGCCTTTTTTGTCTACAATGTCTAGACTGATCACCTTTCCGGCTTTCCTTTCAAACATGTAGCAGAGCTGTAGTAACAATGTGGTGCTAAAACAGATGCATGCCGTAGTAAAGCAGTAGTATTATGATGAAGATAAATGTTTTGATTCACGTAAGGCTTGAATGCTGTAGATGTTAGTTCCTGTGAGTAAGGCGTTCGAGTACATTTTGTGTCCCGTGTTTCTTCTACATTCAGTTCCTGCAGTCCTCCAACAGTAACAAAGTGGAAGTCTTGATGCTGCTGAAGAATTCCCCCGCCCTGTCCTCTGCCCAAAAGACCAAATTACTCTCCACATCCACCCAGACCCCACCGCCCAGACCCTTGTCACCTCCTGCTAGATCTATGTCACCTCCTTTACTCCCTCCTCGCCCTTTATCACCTCTAGCTAGATCCTTCTCACCTCCTGCACTGCCTCCAAGGACCTTATCTCCCCCACTAAGGCCACTTCCTCCCTTGACTAGGACATTGTCCCCACTAGACTTCACACCAAAACAGAGACCTTGGTCACCGCTGCAACCTATATCGCCACCCATCATGCAGAATAGCCATGGAAAGTCGGACTTGATCCTTCCAAAGGCCGTGAGAAAATGCCTCAGAAAGATCGACTTCCCAAAAGGCAAGAAAACAAAAAATCCTCATGTAAAAGAGATGAAACCTCAAAATGGACTGAGCCATGCAGAAAAGGCTTCCAAGCTGCCAAGATATGTACTTCAGAGACTGAAATCCTCCCCCGTGTTTGACCAAGGACTGAGACACAACAGCCCTCCCATTAATAGAAACAACAACAGTCCGACAAGTCCAAACAGATCCCGCAGTAGACATCCTTCTGATCCTTGTAGCATCAAGAGAAAGCAACATGCATGCCTGAAATTTAGTCCTAGTGATGCGCTGCTGACCATGGGATCTAAGGCACTGGCAATACCTCCGAGGCTGTTCCATAAAGAAGGCGATAAACCTCCAAAGTCGCTACCACTTCCTCCTCAAACACTACGTCATCAAAATGGTATGAGGATACGGCCTCCACCCCAACGGCCAACTGTACCCCCACCTCGAACTCCTCCCCCACCTCCTAAAACGGACTCTTATGAATTCTCCTCAGACTCTGAGGCAACTCGTGATGGCTGCCCTCGTCAATGTCCAGATGATTATGATATCCGCACCTCAGTACTACCAGATCTACCATCTCTTAAGAGGTCCCCAAGAAGACATGCTCTTCATCATCATCTCCAGAAAGGCAACATTGTGAACAATTCAAACGGTGACCCTCCTCATAAACCGAGCAAGCCCCCACTTAGCCCCACATTTGTGTTATCTGCCAAAATCGGATCACCAGATAAGTCAAGGCTCAATCCATGCCCAACTCCTTCTCCCCCAAAATCACCAGTTGGGTTTTCTCAGCATCCGCCGCATCATCCTGCTGTACCAAAAATTCCCTCCTCACCTAGACTGCCAGGGCGAAGACAGATGTGGTCACCTGATATGTCTCCTCAACCACCTTTGCCTGTTCATAAGTCTGTCAAGCCAATGGAGCGTGAGCATCGTCCTGAGATTCCTAGAAGAAACAATCCTCAAGGTGCTCCTGCAAAACCTCTTCCTACTCTACCTTCTACTTATGAACCAATTGAACAGATACCATTGCTTTTATTAAGCACACCTCAGTCAGATGATCACCAAAGACTTGTCTCAAATGGAGTCCCGGATTGCCCATCACCAACTCACAGGAAAATGCTGCCTCTTCCTGTTGATGAAGAGCCACTGTATGACTCTGATAACTTATTGGACTCGTGTCCTTTCCCAGGTCTAGGACCAAGCAAAGAAATCATAGCTGCTGATGGTACTGTGGAAAGCTTCAATCCATGCGTTGATTCCACCTTCAAGAATAAATCAAGGCACGTTCATTTTATACCAGGAAGTGAAGACTCCAACATAGATGGGCATCCCAGAGCCTCTCTCAGACTTCTTTTCACCACAAATGATTCATTTAATATGAAACAACCAAAATCGCCTCTTTTGTCCTCAAAGCCCTTACCCCCTATTCCTCGGTCAATCACAGTCCCACAAGAGAGTCAAACATTCACATGCCAATCTATAAAGCCCCTCCCACCAATTCCTCCCTCTTCTCAGGTGAATGGGTTTGGGCATCAACACAAAGAGCCCCCATCTGTACCTCCTCTTGTTGCCAAAGTTAAACCTCTTCCATCAATCCCAAGGAACAACTTCAGGACAATTGAAGACATAAGTACAAATCTTGGAAGTGATAAAGCACACCTTAGGTGCAAACCCTTGCCAGACATACCTCAAAGTCCAACTAGAGGGCGTCGGAAAATGCATCTTGACTTGGATGCCAGTCTTGGCAGTCCACCAGATCCTTCCGCCCCAACAGTTCTGGTATTTCCTCCAAGAGACAGAGTACGCACTCCAGGAGTTGGTCAAGAGAGCAGCAAACAGCCTTGTGATCAACAAAGTTTTTCCTCAGAAAAACTGCAAAAATGTCCTATTGAATCCACTTACAGTTTTAACACCCACAAGAGTCAGAATCAGATACACGGCGTCACTCTCAGGACAAAGTCAAGAAAGAGCTCAAAATTTTCCAGACCGCTCTCGGGTGATTCTGAACTTTTACAGAAGATGCAGAAACGGAAGGCTGCCCTCGAACTGTCAATTTCAAAGGCGTCACTCAAGAAAGAGAATCGTTTAAAACTTGATGCAAAAAAAGCTGATCGACAGAAATACCCTGTACCAGAAGAAAAAATTGAGTCCAAAGTGGCAGTTAGAAAAGAGGCATTCAGAAATGAGTCTGAACTGTTCCCACTGGGGCAGACTACAAGTGCAGGTTTCTTTCAATATCCTGACACCACATGTGATCTTCTAAAGACTTCTACCGTAAGGGATAAAAAGTTTGAGAAACCTCTACCTATCCAAGTCCGCCCTGAGGAGAGAGTCTTGAATAGTACACAAGATGACATATTTGGAGAGGAAGATGATTTAGATTTTGAGCCCTTTCCATGGATGAATTCATCACTACCACGAGAACCACCCCCACCTCCACCTCTAGAACCTTCCCCACCCCCTCTACCCGCACCTGTGGCACCTCCTTTGCCACCGCGAGATCCACTTTCAGAATCCTTTCCACCACCTCCTGCACCCCCGCCCCCACCTCTCCCACCCAGAAGTTGTCCAGTCTTTCCCCAAAAGAATAAAAGGAATCTTGTAGTTGATGCATTACCTGTTGTCAACAATCAAACACAGGCTGGAAGGAAGGGTCCAAGATCACCTCCGATGCCTCTACCCAGGTCTGATATTTATACCTCTTCACAAAGGAAGAAAAATGAACACTGGATTCCATCATCACAGAGAGGTTTACCCTCTGGTACATCTGTATTAGACTCGTCAGATTCAACCCCAAGTCCCTGTCAAAGTCCAGTCAACGTTAATTCCAAAGGTCAAGCTGAGTTAATGGCTAAACTGGACAAGAAGAAAGCAGAAATTGAGTCAGGTAGTCAAGCATTGTTGACGTCATCATTTAGCTTTAGTAACAGAGGAAATAGAGGTCGTCAAAGTTCCAAAATTTTTAATCAGCCGAAATGTACAGGGGAGTCAGAGCTTTTGTCCAAGTTAGCACGCAAGAGAGAAGCAATCGAGAAGACGCTGTCAACAAACCAGCAAGCTTTCGCCCGAGAACAGAATACTTGCGAGCAAAGGAGGAATCCAAATCATTGTCAGACAGTTTCAAGTGAACAGTCTGAACTGATGCAAAAGTTGGGAAGGAAACGGGCACAAGCAGAATCCATACCTGTACAAGAATCGCACGTTAGACATTTTGAGCGAGACAGACAAACCTTCAGTCCTCATGAAAGGAGGAAAAATCCAAGTCACTGTCAGGATGCATCGGATGAATCATCTGAGTTGATGCAAAAGCTGGAAAGAAAAAGGCTGGAAGCTGAGTCTAGACTGAAGCCTGATTTGAAACTGAATCAACACCAACTGGATGCTTACAATCAGAGTGAAGTCCATTTGCCTCAAATCAACCCTGCTGAGGAGAGAAGAAATAGGGATCATACACGGGAGCCTGTCGTTGAATCATCAGAATTAATGCAAAAACTAAATAAGAAAAGGATTGCAGCTGAGCCTGAAAGTTTGTCAAGAAGCCAGAAACTTGAAAATGATAAATTGGATTTGAGCAAGAATCACCAACGGAAGGAGCATTTCCCGCTAATAAACTCCTCTGCATGTGTTATAAATTCTGGCTGCAATCAGGACACCCCAAATGAAACATCTGAATTGATGCAGAAACTTGGACAAAAAAGACTGGATGCTGATGCTACTCTCTGGAGCCACTCCCGTCCAAAGACAAAACTACCACCAATTGTACCCCCGAAACATACCAGAAAGAAGAGTCATCCTCTTAGTCTGTCACCTCCACAAGTCAAATCCCCTGGTACTCCAGACAGAAAAATCAACTTTGGTCTTATCTCGGGAAACAATTCCATTAAAGGGTGGAAACCAGAAAATTACGGTCTTCAGACAACAGGCCCGTCGGAATTATTGGCAAAATTAGAAAGAAAGAAGACAGAGCTAGACAAAGCTGAGAGTCACAGTGAAGAGGGGAAGAATCGCCAGAGTGTACCCTTTCCTGAAATAAGTCTGCCCTGGAAGCCCAGAAAGGTGGAACGAATCAACTTTTCCCCGAAGACATCATTCTCTGGTAATGGTTTAAAAAGAGACTCGGGTGCTGGTTGTGAAAGTGAAATTCCCAAAGTGTCGAGACGAAGTAAAGTTGTCAAAAGAGTTCCATCTAGAGGATCTCGTGAGTTTCAGAACCTCAAATCTTTCCCATCAACTCAAGCCTGTAGACTTTCCAATTCGGGGAAACCAAATGGGACTAAGGTGACCAGACATGACAAAATAGCCTCAAAGGCTGATCAAAGCAACCCTTTACCAACTCCAGCCAAGAAGCTGGCTAATACCAAGGTTAAGAGGAAGCAGATTGAAAAGCGCGACTCTCCTCCCGGTGTAGTCCACCTCAGAAAGAGAACCTCAATGAGAAAATCCCCCACAAAGAGAATTTCTTATAAAATGCGTAGGAATTCCAAAAGCCTGTCACCCTCTCTGACCCAGGACTGCCTCTCCAAGGCCCCCTGTGCACCCAAGACTCTCCCTAAACCTACCAGTGCCAAGAGGCTCCAAGCAGCCAAATTGTTGGGATCGGCGGTTAGCTCACCCGCACCTGCAACACGCATACGCAATGACAACGCTAATAGCACAGTCCAAAAACTTCAGGTGTGGTGCACGTTCATGTTGTTGGCATGGCAATTTTAGAATCTTGTCTCTTGAAGAAAAAACAGCGAAATATTACCTCCACAATTTGGTTTATTCTTCTGCTGTTCATACATGTATAATGCTAGTCAGCATTTCAAAATGAAACCTTATGAATGGAGGCAGTGTCAAAGGTACAGCATTGGTAAAATCAATCTAATGTACTAAGAGTATGCATTTAAACAGCAGTCTGTACATTGTACTGAGTGTGCTTCAGCAAAATTTGAAAACCTAGGAATTTTTCAAAACCTTTACTTTTCCAAGGCTCTGGCTCTGGCTCTAGCTCCGGGCTCCATTGCTTGATGTTGCAAAATTCACACGACTTTAAAACTTATAAAGCAGCCCAAGCCATTGCCAAAGTCCAAACCTAGGTTTGGAAAAGGCCCCTAACCCCCTAATAACCAATGCTGTACATTAGAACATGCATGTAGAGCAAGGACCAGGCCCTCCTGTCTGTATGCTTAGAAGCATGTGCATGACTTTGTTATTATTGCATGGGCTTGTCAGTTTGCCTGTCTTATTCTTAGCCATTACAGGGGAGAATTAGTCCTACTCTGTATCTGTTGATCTACAGGAGCTAAATAAGTATATCACCCTTGGTTCTCACCCTAGTCCTTGCCATGGTAGCCATGTTGTGTGTCTACCTCTCCACCCAATGTAAACACACTGACACACTGACTGAGGCAGAAAGGGGGAAAACAGTCAGGTGCCTTTGTTTTTGAAAATTGAGGTTTAAGCCATGTCAGAATTAACTTTTCTGACAGTGGCTATGGTTGGGTTGCTGAAAAGGCCTATTCATCAAGGTTGATGGTCTAGTCATCAAGGTTGATGGTGTAGCCATAGCCATAGCCTATTCATCAAGGTTGATGGTGTAGCCATAGCCTATTCATCAAGGTTGATGGTGTAGCCATAGCCATGGCCATATCTGATGTTGAAGTCATTTGATTCAGGTAGCCTTAGATTATCAATGTGATTTATGTTGGGGGTGGGGGCTAATAATGCACAGGTGTCAAAAACAGTTTGAGTCAACACTATTGAATAATGGTTTGACACTTTTCTTTGAAATATAAACGTTATAGGTTATCAAAAGTATTCAGTCAAATATTAGAGAGGAAGGTAAAAAAATCAAACGTCAGAGAAATTTCCTGATCAGAAACAGGTGGACAAACTGAACTGCGTATGAGATTACATAATACTTTGAACTTACATGCTTTGGTCTGTTGCATGGGTACAAACTTTGCACTGCAGTTTGCTTACATTCATTTGGACTTTTACTAAACAGCTAATGTTTCAACAAAAAAATTTTTTAGGAGAAATGCAATTCGAAAAACTGTTGGTTGTGTTTTGTGTGTGGGGTCACTTTTTCAGTATTTTGATGAAAGGCTCTTTAAAATTTGAAATAATTTTGCACTCAATTTGGCAGACATGTTTATAAAAATAAACGGGGTTTATCTTCACTAATTTGTAGGCAATGTAGATACAAACAATTAACTACTTGCAAGTAAATAGTACATTATATGTGACACCCTACGCTAATTTCAGGCACTTCTAAGAAGTAGTAAAATGGCATTAAATGTGAAGACAACTGAAACACCAGCCTTGATATCAATGTGATGTGATGTCAACATTCTGTATGCTCAAAAACACTTACTTTTATAGGCTCTAATTGGGTGTTATTTAAACACTCTCAATGTCATCTATTTGATTAGAAAAGAATCCTAGTTTTGAGTTTTGGCTGGAAGTGCCTGGTTTTTGGCATGTATAAAAGTGGTATTAAAGGCAAAATACATATACACTAGGTCTGCAGAGCAGTTTTAAAGTTGGTCTTTTAAATTCAGATGTCTTCAATATTCCTTTGAATAATCCATTTCTTTTGCATTGTTCATGTTTTGTGTTCTTCTTTAACCTAACCATGCCAGTCATAAAACAACTGTATGCTCTCTTAACATCCCCTCAGCATCCTTGCATATGATTCAGCCTGACCTTAATTCCCTCGGAAGCATTTCTTCTTATGTTATCGGTTCTTGATCTGATTGCAGTCGAAATTAGTGATAGATCCCACAGCAATGAGGCCAGGTGCAGCCCCACCCTCCAAGGACACGGAGCCAGGAGGAGTCTCATTTGATGATGCGCCTAAGATCCAAACACTCAGTAGTCTCAACAAGGTAAGGTTGCACTCTTAGATCTGTCTACAGGGTCCATGAGAGATTGATCGTGAATGCAGAAATTGAAGGTCTATCCTTTGCTTTTAACCTTACCCCTAGTGAATTTGGCTAGAGACCTTTCTGAATCCTCCAATATCCTCCACTCTATCATGTCTATGGTAACACAAATGTTTGGACTTGGCTAAGATTGGTATGCCTGGCCCAGAGATAAGCAGTAAGACCTGCAGTCCTAAATCCAATAATTTGGGGGATAATGGATGGACAGGATATTCAAATTGTTAGGAGAGTTTCAGCCATAATATGAAATTATAATTTGGAATCATGTACAATGTTGCAAAAACAAAAAAGGGTTAAGTGCGGACTTCAAATACTTTTTTATATTTTAATTTCCTAATTTAAACAGTTTGTACAAAATACATTCGAGCACCCTGTAGCAAAAACTATGCAGTCAAATCTTTCAGTGTGTATTAAATGAAAGATACAAAAGTACAAGCATTTTCACCACAGTTACAACGCTCATATGTGGTATTAAAGCAAAACTGAATATGGATATCCGAAAAAATGTGTCTTGAGAACTCAGTGACTGATCTGATTTCTAATGTCTCCACTCCAGGGTCGTGCCAGGGTGTCAGGCAAGCGACGTGCCCCCTCCCGCCGGCACCGCACAGGAGCTGCAGGTGGGAGGAGAAGCCCAGCTCTGGGAGGGGAGTCTAGTCCTCTGAGCATCTCTGCTGATCCACTATTTGAGGATCAGTCACCTCTAGGAGGTCTGCCTAATATCTCTTCCAGCCCCAAGGGTATAAGTGATGCAACAGGAATGTCAAGGAACGCGACGTCAGCCAGTAAACGGAAAGGTGGGTGCAATGGAAGAGTTCCGCTGCAGTGACACAAGATTTTAGGTGGCATGTAGACTCTTGGAAATGTTGTGCATGCCTAAATCTACCTGAACCAAATATGTTTGCTGCCACCTAGTGTCCTTTAGAGTCTCCAATTATGACATCCATAGGCCTAACAAGCTGAGTCCAATTCCATGGCTCTACTTACCACTGAATTTTGCGCTTATGGTCATGACAGAGCCCTTTTGAGCACATAATTTTTTGGAAGCATAAGCGTATTTTATTAAGTAATAAACAACGAGGTAAACTGACTTATTTTGTGCACAGTATGTGCCATATCTTCCATATGAGTGAATGTACAAATATATTATGGTTGAGGGTGTGCAGTTGATATTAGCTTCCTGAGGTGCTTGAGGGTGACACACTAGTTCCTGAGGCAAAGCCAAGGGAATTACTCTGTCAACTTTCAGTATGAAAGGGGGCTAATATGACTGCACACCCAAAATAAAGCATGT
>CM021528.1:16983452-16997343 GCA_010994315.2 Pisaster ochraceus
TGGTTGACATTTACCGGTAACACCATATGTTACCAGACACTGGTTGACATTTACCGGTAACACCATACGTTCATGTGTATGTAGCTATTACTAAACCTGCTCAACAGCTCCAAGATTGGAACTTACATGTGTAGTAGACTTTTGCACCTGTAGTTGTCTACTATGCATGCATGCTTACCCTGTGTGTGGATACTCCGGCACGCATTGGCAAAAGGCAAAAATAGCATCTAATAGTAACTGGACCAATGAGAATTGGGCTCTTGATCATGAATATGTATGAGGTATAGTAATATGGCTTTGTCTATAGTTTTGTCAATGTACTTCATGTACTCTATGACAGGAGTCACTCGGAGTCCTATCAATATGGTAATTTAAAAAAAAAAAAATGTATATATATTTATTAATTTAGGCTTTAAAAATCACACCAAGACAAATAAAAATGACATTGTAGGACAAAGGGAAGCCTGGGAAATGCCCCAAAGGGAACAAATCACTATGGTGTGTAAACAAAGCAATTCCCTAATATTGTATAAATAGACAATGTAAAAACATTGACATTGCAGTGAGACAAAGTGAATATCACATATCACATGAGAGGCTTGGCCAGGATTTATAGATAAACATGTATTTATACATAAACAAGAATATGAAACTCTGTACACAATTTAAGCAACAAAAGCAATTGGGTCTTAAAACAGCAAGGACATATGGCCAACTACAAGAAACAAACCATGAAACAAAATAACTACAAAAAGATAAAAACAGCATCAAATAATTAAATAAAACCAAATAAGCAAAACCAGAAGGACAACGAGAAAACTAATCTATCAATGAGGAAAGTATATAAAAAGGAGCGCCGTATTTAACATTTTAACGGGGGGCAGGCGTTCAATCCTATGATCCTCTGCCCATGTTTTTGTCTCCATTTTGTCTGATTTCTTTTTCTGTGTCCTTGCTTCTTGGCTGTGGGGACCATTTTATATTAATAGCCTATGGTAATTAGTAGTGTGTGATTTAATAACATACATGAAGCTTTATTTTAATGATCCAGATTTGCATTTGCTCAAAGTTGTATTTTTGGAGGAGGGTTTTCAATTATTGGTAACTATTTCATGACCTCGTTGAACTGCAAATTTGTTCACTGGTTTGTTTTTCCATTTTAAATGTGTCGGATGTGAATATACATCACTGGGTAATTCATTAAAAAATAATGTGAACATTTACCTGAATTGAAATGAAGTGATTTAAATTTAGTGAATCCCAAAATTAGTGAGATTTTATGTTCAGGAATAAGATTATAAAATTGTAGCTCTATTTTATCAAATTTCTCTAAAGCTATCAATTATTATTTTTAAAAATTAGTTCATTATTTGTACGTGAGATGAACTCTGATCATAATTTAAATTTAAGCACAAGTTGAAATAGGGCATCACTGTTTTACAACCATTTTCTTTTTAGTCTTTCAAGATTACTTTTTACATTTCTCCTTTATCCAATGACAGAGGAAGTCCTTCCAGACTCCATTGACTTTGAGGCCCCTCTGGATTTCACAAGTGATGTTACCCCCACCTCATCATCCCTCAGCAAGCCTTCCAAAAAGTCAGGCGACATGTTTGGAAACGACGATCTCTTCACTGCCAGTCCAAAATCAACCATCTCAGCTCCTCCTCCGGAAGCCGAAGACGATGACGACTTATTTGCATCCGTCCCACAAGTGAAAGCCAAAGCCCCATTGAACATTGACGAAGATTTGTTTTCCTCAAGTCCCAAGCTTCAGCCAAGCAAGAAGAAAGATGCAGTGGATCCATTTGCCGATGATTTATTTGGGGGGTCCCCTAAGAGCAAGAAGCCAGGGAAGAAAGTTGGGAAAACGAAGACAGAGGATGACTTATTTACAACGGAGTCACCAAAAAAGAAAGGTAGGTTAATATAAAGATCAAATCTGTGAATTCTCAAGATTTTGTTCAATCGATTGCTACTTGCTTATTGTCTTGAAAGGGGTGGGGTGGTTATCATATAGCATTCCTGCATCTGGGCAAGGATGAATTGTGAAGAGCCAAAGTAGGGTACTTTTAAATATGGTGTGGTGTGCATTATTTGTGCCAGGTTTCACTCTTCTTTATTGTTGCAGATAGTTTACAAAGATTGTTTTGATAGTTGCACAAACCTTGTCAGATATTTGTCCCAATTCCTTTACTGACGCAGGAATCTAGTGTATTTGTCTGAACGATAGCCAAGCTGAATTTGTCAGGATTTGTATTTCCATGCTGAATCTGCTGGTTGTGCTTCTTTGAAACTTTTGACGAAGAACTCTTGTACCAACTTGACTTTCCCAGATACCAAGTCTTCAGCATTGTTAATGGAAGATGACGACGATCTGTTTGCTTCAGTGCCATCCACTAAGACCAAGAAAAAGAAAGAAACCAAGAAATTAGAGGTGAGTCATCAATCTATGAGTTGACCAAACATTCTTGGAAAGTCAAATTGTTTGAAAGCCCACTAGTGGGGGTTATCATTTGGTTTATCTTTGGTTTCACCCTAACTAAGGCTGATGTGTGATAAGCACTGTTATATTTTCTGAGTCCTGCAGAGAATGCGCTGGTGGGATTTGAACCCATGACTGCCACATTCTAGAGCAGATGTCTTAACCATTAAACTACTGAGTGTGCCAATCACCAAGTGGCTAGTTTGAATCCTGTCATTGGCAGCTGATACTGGTGCAATTATTACATCTACTACAATGTTGGTATAGTTTTACTTAGGTTTTTATGGACCGTTTGGAAGTGCAATTTTTCCTAAGTTAGATACCCTGTATTTGACCTCCTCTCATTTGAATTTGTATCCAAATACTTGGTTGGTTATTAGTAAGTATGTATAGTTGTGTAGAATAATGTTTCATTTCAAATCATCAAATATTTAAGAAATAACAGATTTGTGCTTTTACCCTCCTGCTGTTTGACCATTCAGTACCATTCATTCACTATGATTTTGAAGGATAATGAAGTTATGTCAGCCTCCAACATGATATCATATGGCGAATGCATCTACACAGTCCATTGTGCAGGGTTCTATTTTGTATTTCTGCTTTTTGGCAGATTGTGTGCTTACTGTGCGATTTTCATTAAATAGAGCTACAATAAAGTGTCAGCACAGGAAAAGGCATGTCAACCTTCATGCACTTACTGTAAGCAAGTGACTGACGAAACAACCAAATCCATTGTGATCATGCGAGCTGGCCATCTCATTTTCTTGCTAACCTTTGAAATACGCTGACATATAAGCAAACTTTTCTGCTGCAGTTAGCACGGAAATTTGCTAACCATTAAGCAGCTCCAATGAATTGGCCCAAGTCTGTGTCACCAAAGTTGTGTGGCCTTAAACTACCAGTGCAAGTGAATTGTTAAAAATGGTTGGTAACCCTCTAGAGTTACCAATAGTGGTGGGTAGATGGGGAACTTACAATAAAGTGAGCCAAAGCAAACTATTAGGACGGGAGAATTGTACATGTTTTGAATTTTCTTCTGTTTGTTTCATCTTCAGCTTGAGGATGATGATGACCTTTTTGCTACCAAGAAACCAGCTGAGAAGAAATCTACCTCCAAGAAGACGGACTCTGACTTATTTGGAGACAGCAGCAGTAACATATTTGATGACGTCCCAAGCAGTAAGACCAAAGACAAGAAGAAAAAGAAAGAACCGTCTCTTTTTGCTGATCAGGCTGAAGGTAAAGTTGGCATTACTTGACCCGTTCAGCACCAGTGACAATTTTAGTCAACCAAGATAACACGCAAGAAGTACTCAAGCCTGGCACAATTGTCATTTGTTAACAAGCTGTAGTTTTGTCCATGTTTACCCGCCATACCCAAGCTTAGGTTGCTGTTATGCAATCCTTTCAAATTGGAGTGGAAAGATCCAAAATGTCAAACACCTATGGAGCGCCACATGGGTGTGTAAAAAAAAATTGTTTTGGTTCACAGAACTCACTGAGGAAACAAAGACCAAGAACTTGAACATTTATTGGCTTTTGTCAAAGATTTGTTGTTATTACATGAAAGGAAATTCAATAGGTAAGGCCTTTTTTACTACTTATTATGCTCTTAAATGAAATCTTCAAGGTAATAATAGAGTTTGTAAAACTGACCGTTGAACACAAGTTTGTTGTTGTGTGAGAATGTGTGCTTCAGGCTTGAGTGGTCAAACAATGTGGGCACCAGCGGTTGTAAGGACAAACTGGAAGCTGACTGGTTATAAGTTTATAACAATGCCAAAAAAGTCAAGAACAAAAAATTGAAGAACCAAAAAGTCATTCTTTATTAATATTATTTCAGCATTAGAAATAAGCCCTTTATGAACATGCATAAAGTCCAAATAAAAGAACAGACATTCTTAGGTTTAGGTTTGGGTTAGTTTACATCTAATTGGATAACATTTTTACACGTGTGGTGTATTACGAAATAATTGATTGCAAAGTAGACACGGTAGAGGATAGGAGTTAATCATTCTTCCCAAGAAAGTGAACACCACCTTCAAGACTTATGTCTGAGATTGTAATTAAGAGTTATTAACTGCATTGCTATGTGTGGTAAAGCTATCATGTCTAGCTGCTCGTACGACTGCTCTTTTTTTTTCTGCCAGATGCCAGGAGAAAGCCCCTCTGGGGACTGCCTGAAGACAACTATTATTTGTCTACCAGATTAGCTTCTGTTTTTTAATTATTGGAATGAAATAACAAGAAATAGAAAATCATTTGGAGGAAGAAGTATCCCTTCAAAAAGTTTTAAAAATGTAATTGTGTCAAACATAGATGTTACATTGTGATGCGACAGCTCTTTTTTACTAATCAATCGTTCAGTATTTGTATTTTATCTGTTATTATTTGTAATATTTATTTAATATTTGTTTGTATAATTTATGTATTTATTTGACATTTTATTTGATGGGGGGGGGTGGTGTCTGGGGAGAATGAAGTGCACATACTTCCTGATGATTTAAATAAAAGATAAATTGTTTGAATTTCCAGAAAGTCATTGTAATTGAATTGTTGCATTTGTGGTTCTTTTTTTAGATGATATTTTTGCATCACCAACGAGCTCTAAGCCCAAGAAAACGAAGGCAAAGAAGAAGCCCACAGAAAAGAAGCCAGCCTCTGGCGGATCCATCTTTGATGATTCTGCACCTAGTATCTTTGATGACCCATTGAATGCCTTGGGGAAATGATGACTTTGCCTTATTTTAAGCCATATATCATTTCTGCATAAATGCTTAGCAGGTAGTACTTGCTTACCAGGTTTGAGGTTTGAGGTTACCAGCCACTTCTTCACTCTGATTGTGTTCATAGCAGCTGGTGTTCAAAAGTGTTTAATGAAAACCATGCATTGTCAAATGTCCCATGTGCCAACATCTGAAAGTGTCCAGGGCGCGCCATTAAAATGCTGCTATTGTTCTGTGCTACGGTTTACCAGTCCAGTTATGTCCTTCTGGAATGAAAGTTTGGCTGGTGCCAAGTGAGCCCCTGCTACACCAGGTGGGTTTTTTTTTTTCTCGCTTTATTAAAAAAATTCTTGAAGATTGATTGACAATATGTTTGGCATTTCATTAGTTTATAAACTCAGGAGGAAGTGTCGCCTTATAATTAAATCCGGGTGGGTTTCTTTCTATTTAGAAAATAAATGAATAAATAAAATATGTAATAGAGTTCCTTGAGTTTTTAGAAACATTCCAAACACAATTAAAGAAATGAAATCAAGGAAATATACGTAATCATAACCATGGCAACCATGTTACCTTGAAATTAGAGGAAATGAAGTGGAGGAGCTGATTCTAAAAATACCCCATCCTCATCCTCCCCCCCCCCTTCCAACCCTGTGACCTAAAATCAAGTTATCAGTGCATAACATTGGAACAGACCAGTTAAATAGATTTTTGGGTCAAAGGCAAACTTCTGAAAAGGGGATGAAAAATGGGAAGGAGAATTGTACGGTTTTGGTCTATTGACAATGAGCAGTCAATATTCTGTATGTTTATTTGGGTCAATGTGTTACGCTGTCGACCTTACTGTGCTATCGACCTTACCTTACATATGGGGGGGGGGCAGGGGGTATTTTGATTGGGATAGATATTGATTCACATGTGTGAGGATCAGATCAATATATTGATTAAAATTGAAGCTTCGAATTCCCTGATTCAGAGAAAACTGAAGCTGATTATTAAATTAAATATCTTATGTGTTTGATAAGAGGCTGATGGATGTGAAAGGTTGTCTGTTGTATTATTGTAAGGGTGTGGCAGTGTTAAGTTTCTGGTTTGTTGTGGATGCACTGTGTTGGACTCTGCAACTAGCAAGGGTTACAAAAGCAAAACACCTGTGCAAATTCAAACTTCCATAAACCTTTTGGGAACCTTGTACATAAGTTTGTGTGTGAAGGAAACCAAATTACAAACTTTAATGTGTCCAATATGAATATCCACGATACAGTCATGAAGATTGTTTCAGATAGCGATCGTTCAAGTCAGTGGAGCGTTGTGAAATATTATATTTCTGTTCATCAAATTGATCAAATATTATCTTATATATGTTTGGTACATGAACTATTTGCTTTTTCAAAAAGAATTTGTAACACCTTTAAACGTAAACTTTTTTTGTGTGTTGTGTTTTTTGTTTTTAGTTTTACTCGCTGAAAGTAAATTTTGTTTCCATATTTCTGCTCATTTTTTTTTCAAAAGGAGAGAGAGAGATGCATTCCCCTGGACATAAAAGTAATAATTCAAGCCTCACTTTAAATTTCCTTCAACTCGCAGAGACTCAAAGATAATCGGATGGATTAATTACATGAAGTCCTTCGGACTGAGATGTTAAATGACTCAATGTTTTAGATTCAATTTCTTGTAGCTGCGGAGGGAAAGATAGTGTTTACCAAGTTAATTTGCTAGGTATCAATTACCAGGGAACCAGTTATGAGCAGTGGGCATCCTATAGTTGGTAACCAGTTTCTGCTTAGCAAATCGTTTCATTGTAAGTGGGAGAATAGTCTTCTGAGATGAAGCTTGCTGTTTAGAGCACAATTCTGGACCAGTGTTCTACTACAGGTTCTGGACCCTTGTTCTGCTCCAGAAAATGGAAGAAAACTAAGTTGTGGGTAGGCATACACACAGCTGTGGGGACTTTTACACAATGGAACAAAGGTCCAGCTTGGTCCACACAGGGGAACTCTTCAGGAAAGGGAATAAAAGAACAACAATAGCAAGTCCCCACCACTGTGTGCGCAAAAGACTGTGTACAGGTCAGTGCACGCATTTTGTCTGGTAACGCAAGTAAGTTCCTACTCTGTGCTTCAGGTTTAGGAGAGTGCAGCCTAAATAGAGTGTATAAGTCTCACATGTTATTCAAAGACTTTTGGAGAGATTGTGTGTTCACACACACATTTTCTTTAACACGTAGAGAAATCGCAAACTTTTACACTCAAGTATGCACAAGACTTGCTCAGTCTATAGACTGGTGCTTGTCCATCTCATCTGTAGTTGTGAATGTGGATTTCTCATTACTTGACAAGGAAACTAGATTATTACATCTTTAGTTATTGTTTTCATTATTGATTGCTTTCTTACTTAAAAAAGTAATGTGCTATGCTGAAATAATGTTTCCTATGAAAAAGCTTCTTTTTTTATTGCTTGACTTGAGTTGCTCCTTTGATGGAAAGATGAAAACTTTGATATTTTTTGTAACTGCCTCATGTGGATTCTTAAATTACAAAACAGGTATAAAGTTTTGAAAGCATTCCTGCATTGGCTTTTTAGAAGAGTAAGTTCTGTTCTATCCTCTAGTTTTCAATAAACACACCATACAAGCAACCGTTGAAAATTTCATCATATTCGGTAATCATGTTTCTGATGGAAACACCAATAACCTGTGTTGTCAACAAAAAAATTGTGTACTTCGATTTACGTGCTTATTTCGATTGCTGCAATTTTGAGGGTCTTGTTGCTATTTTCTCAACTTTGACAGTATTTCAACTGAAACGTTTTTCTCTGATATGAACTTGTTGTTATCAATGAGCTCAGTTGACTCCAGTCTTGTAGTTTGTATTTAAAGCACGCGGACTAGTGGCAATTGTATCCGCACTTTGTGTGACCCAACAATAACATGAAATTACAAACCTGTGCAAGTTTAAGCTCAATCGGTCATCGGAGTCGCAAGAAAATAGTGAGAAAAAACACTTTGTATGTTTTCACTGTTTTCAAACTAATTTGTTTACTCCCAAAAGCTAGCATTTCAGGCAAAGACTATTTCAAGGAAAGTATTTCCACCCTGACCGTCTTTCTACAGTCATCATATGCGAATTACATTTCAGTCTTATCAATGTTATGCACATAGTCATTTCAACAATCAACTCATTTCATATATTGTCTGTTTTATTTTTTAGGAACAGGAGTATTGGAAAGTAAAGAAGTGATAGGTCTTATCTTTTAGTAATCTCTAGCCAGATCAAGCTTCATAATCTTTCAATTAATTAAGTCACACAAAACTTATACTCAGTAAAATTGTTGCTTTTATCATTATTGTCTAAACTAAAACATATTTGTACGGTTCAGTTATGATAGCCCAAACATTGTAATTTTTTGTACAATTATTAAACCAGGTTGTACATTAATGCAGGTGACTGAACTATATGTCCACAAATTTTGTACAAATTAATTTTTGAATTAATGTAAATATTGAAAAATATGTTACTATTAAAAGCAAATCATGCATATATATATAAATGTAATGAGGATGGTTTCTGTTTCATTATTTTCCAAAGACTTGAAAATTAGTTAGTCATCTAGCTAAATTAACCGTTTAGCTTGCCAACTGGCATACTTGGGTGGTGACTTGTATGTAAATTAATTATAGCTGAAATTCTTTGCTGAGTAGCTGTTTGGTTACTTGACCATGGTTTGCTAGATGTTTGACTGACTGACCCACAGTGGCTAACTGATATGCTTGACTGGTCTGTCTAGTTGCTGGTTGGATTCCTGGCTTGCTCGGCAGATGCTAATACATGTAATTACCGTTTAGGCTGTAGTTTGCTGGCAGGCTTGCTGCCTGGGTTGTTGCAATATGAACTGTCTTGTTGGTCAGATTGAATTATGGTCTCCTGGATAGCTATAATGCTGCTGCATGGTTGGTTGGCTTGCTTGCCAATGAGATGGCTTGCAGGCCAGATTGCTTATGCTAAACTATTTTTTAAAATTTATACAAACGGTGTATTTGGCTTTACCTCCTACAAACAGAAACTACAATTTCAAATGGCCAGAAGTGCCCACCTAGAAGAAAATGGTGCCTTTGAGCTGACGTGTTGCCCATGTTGCTTTATGGTCCCCTGTTTGGCTACCCTGCTGACTGGCTGGCTGGTTGGTCAGATTGCTCATGTTCTTGGCTGGATACCATACTAGCTGGTTGGCTGGTTGGCTGGTTGGCTGGTTGGCTGGTTGGCCAGTTGGCTGGTCGGCTGGTTGGCCGGTTGGCTGGTTGGCCGGTTGGCTGGTTGGCTGGTTGGCCGGTTGGCCGGTTGGCCGGTTGGCTGGTTGGCCGGTTGGCTGGTTGGCCGGTTGGCTGGTTGGCCGGTTGGCTGGTTGGCTGGTTGGCTGGTTGGCTGGTTGGCTGGTTGGCTTGCTTTCTTTTGAATAGTCAGAATGCTTTGGTCTCCTGGTTGGCTAACCTACTGGCTGTAGGTTTGTTGATTGTTGATTGCTTGCCTGTGATCTGGAATTCTGAATGCCTACTCTAATAACTGACTGGCTGTCTGATAGATTATTAGCTATATATGGGTTGTTGGTGGGTACCTGTTTGGCTAGCCTGCATGCTGTCTGTGTCTTTGGATTACTTCCCTACGACATGCGTTGCAAAGAACCTGAACAGTTTAGCATTTGGAGTAAAACTTTAATACTCTCGGTTGTAACTATGGTGGCAAGAAGAAGAGGAACAGATTCCCTTCAGTACAGTCACAATGTTGGACGAAATAGTATGTGCGGATGTCGTAATGAGTAGAATGTTGCATCGGGATTTGAATGATCCCTTTGTACATGCGGAATGAACTTCACTGCAATTGCTGTTTCCGCATCAGTGGGGCGCACGAATTGTGTATGGTATTTTCAATAAACAGCATTACGAAACAATCGCGATTTTGACAATGTTGCCGATCAGAGAACGGACACATTTTAAACTTTCTCTTTTTTGTAATATGAATGCTTTAACAAAACTACTCCATTAGGTGATGGTTGAAGCTTTGCGTGGTGTGGAGCATAAGGAAAACTATAGTAGTAAACTTGCGGGTAGGGAATCAAACTCTTTTTAGAAAGGTGTTGGTTGTGAGAAGAACCGCTGTAGTCTCGACTTTTTGAACAATATACAACTGCTCGTCTCCTGAAGTCGAGCAGAGTATATCGTTAGAAACGTCGAGACCACACCGGTTCTTCTCACAACCAACACTTCTCTGAAAAGAGTTTTATACACAGTTGTACCCGCAAATTTACTTACTAAAGGTTTGACTACTATCTATCATATTATACTCCTCAATGTTTTCATCGGTCCACACTTGACGTCACTCACTTGAATGTTCACCGTGCAAACAAAGTTCTGTGTCAAAACGCATTCGGTGTAGCTGGACCAATGATTTGGAACAATCTTCCTACTGTCAAGTATAAGGAATCTGTTAGTTTGGATGTAAAGCTCTCAAAGGGACGCGTTGCCTTGGATTGTGCGCTTTGGGCTATAAAAAGCGCTTGAAACAAATATACCTCGAAAATGTGTGGTTTTCCTTTTATTTCCGAATCTTGAACAAACATGGTCCACCATTTTGTGGATTCAAAAATTTGGTTTTACGAAATGGTGAACCATTTTAGTTCACGAAGTACCCTAAAAGAAAAACTGCACAATTTTGAGGCATATTAATTTTTGTGTAAATCTGTCGAACCATGTTCATTTCTTAACAAGTGCTTTCAAACGCTTTTATAGCCAACTCGCCCAATCAAAGGCAACGTGTTTCTCTAAGACTCGACTCTATTCATGTTAATTTCTGTTAAGTACACTGCGCCTTATAAATTTATTTGTTGAGCTATTGTTTTGTTTTTTTGCAAAAACTGTTGTCCAGTCCCCCATTTTTCTAAGAATCGTTATTTTAAAAATGTGCTTATAGACCTAAACTGTTACTGTATGAGCCCGGTTCGAATCCCAGACTTGACGGAGTCTTGTACGTGGGTTTTCAGTCCCACCAGAGTAACAATCAGCTTTGATGACAACATTAGATTTTGGCTTGACTTGACTTTCAAAAAGCATTTTCTCGAGCATGCGTATTCGTATGCTGACTGACTATTGATCGTGATTTTGAATAGGTCCGTACGCATGACACTGTAGGTCTCATTGCCGAGTTTGATCTTTGTGGTGAAAACATCCATGAATGCGAAGGTAACAATTTTTCCTTGGGGATAATTTCAGGGCTGAATGCTTTTCTTTGAATAAGTTCATTAGGAATTATGAAGCCCTTGAAGGACATTTTTAACATCTGTTTCAACCAGCTGGGCCCATTTTTGTGTAGAGCTGCTATAATTGGAGCTGGTAATATCGCTGTACAATTTTCTAAAGAAAAGTTAGCAGGATATCAGTCGCAGATGGTATAGTATGTGACACGGTGTTTTTGCTTTTTCGGCAATATTTCATTGTGCTAGGATACTTTTGTGCTTGAGCAGATCCAGAAATTGGATCCTAGTTAGTGGTTAAGTATCACGTTCACCAGAGGCTACCTTTAAACAAATCTAAGCACAGAAAAAGTCCTGCATTGTATAGCGAATACACTTTTAAAGCAATATTTTCTGTTTGACAGCTTTAAGGAAATTGGTTCTGCTAAAGATCAATTGATATGTACAAAAGACGTGCTTTATGTCCAAAGTTAATCTTTATCAGACGATAAAAATGCTATTGTTATTTTAAGTTGTTTTTCTTAACTGGCTCAGGAAACATCTTACGATATTGATAGGAGATCCTCCATTTTGCTTTTTAAAAGTATTTATTTTACAGAAGTAGGCCCTATGTAAGCCCTTGACCGAGAATAAGAAACTAGGAGCTCCCTCGTCATAACATTATCATAATGGCTAGTTTGAAGTTGGTGTTCCTTGTGGTATCCACTTTTTCTTGAGAAATATGGCCTAAATGTTTTTTTGACATTTGTCTGGATTTGAAACAATTATCGATGCCTTACTTTAAATGTAAATCCTGGTAAATTAACATTGTCAAATATTATAAGTTCAGTTTGATGATGTTGAAGATTGAATTAGTCTCTGCTGTGAGAGTTAGACATTCTTGGGTAGAATGAGTAAAACACTGAAGGGTGTAGCAGAATAAAAATGGGTCTGCGGCAATTTTTAGTATGTGTGACTGTTATCTGAACCGAAGTTCTGGATTCCATGTCTGTCTCTAGCCATGATCATTTATTACAATCAGCCTGCTCAATTTGCTCTGCCGACTCGTAAATATACACACTCCACTCTAGGAGCCCGGCCGGCCACAATCAAATTGAGGTCCGCGCTACACAAGCGTTCTGTAGTGAGGTAATAAGAGAAACGTAATGGCTTTGTAATAAGGTTGCTCAGTTTCCAGTCTGTTGTTAAAGTGATGTTGAAGGTAAGTATTTCTGGTCGTAACGCAGTGTAGCAAGAATTTCACTTTCAAGAAGCTGCTTGAGACGACAAGTCTGTCTTGATATGCAGGCATTGGGGTGTAATGGTGGAGCCCGTGTTTTGTTGACATAATAAGGATAGATCGACCCGGTCCTACGTTCCATCCTGTACCCATAATGCTCTTTTCTTAAACGTTGTTTGACGTAATTGATGCTAGTGCTAGTATTTGTGCTGGTTAATGCAGTTATGGGTCACAGTAGATATAGGTTAATTAATTATGGGTTGAACAAAGACAAGTTTCCTAAACTTAGTTTTACGTAATTTTAACCATGACAATATGTATATGTAGGTTGGGAATGTAATAGGCCTACTAATTGATAAAAACAAAATTAAAACAATAAAAGTAAAAACAATTCAACAGTATAACGAAGAAAACCTGTGAATTAAACTTGACCTCAGATTCCAGTTACTTGTAACAAAAAATATTAAAAACATTTTGCCCACCTCCGATCACCAAACTTATGTTAACGCTTGCTTTGGACGGCGATGATACTCGCCAGACGCTGTAACTGCCAAACACTAAGCCTATTCGTTGCAGTGTATAACCGTTGAGGCAAACTGCGCCACGCGTTAATTTCTCATAGTGGTAACACGCATTGGTCTCTATAGAGATCAATGGTTACACATTTATTCAAAACTCATTTCATAAAAATTGTTGTTCAGATTTTCTCATAGATATAATATTTAAACCAAGGATATGATTTCAGAAAAAAATGTTTTCTTCGTTTGACGTGTTTTCTTGTTACGGTTATACCCAATGCGCAGGAGACTTGCACAGCCTTTGTTGGCGATCTCCATATTTTGTCAATATGTTCAAGTGTCAGCAGAAGCCAATGGTTATTTCCTGTTCATGTAGTATTAATTTATGCTTGCTTTAGTAGTAGAGGGCTATGGCCAGTGGCGTAACCAGACATTTTCATTCGGAGGCAAACAAGGACAGAGACTTATTTTTATGTATTTATTTATTTATTTATTCATTTAGTTATTATTTATTTTTTATTTTATAAAAAAAACCTGTTTTTGGGGTGCTACTGATTGTATCGAACCATAAAAAAAAATATATATATATATATTCCATGAGTGTGTGTGCGGGTACCCTTACACACGCCAACTTTCGAGATATTTTAAACAATGCTACCCCACAAGGTTTTCTTTGTTCAAGTGGTACCCCACAGAGGAT
>CM021528.1:17020526-17030863 GCA_010994315.2 Pisaster ochraceus
AACACCCATGGTGTGTATTTTAACACCTCAGTTTTTGCAGCGTATAAGGCTAATTATTCAATAGTAATATACCAATACAAATGAAACAATGCAATTCCAGGTAGAATCAAAGTGTTAAACAAAACGAGCTGCAATATAGATGGCCATCAGCTTGTTATTAATTTGTAGCAACAAAGACAAAATATGATGGTTTAACCATAAACAAGCTCCTTACAATTATTACAATGTGCCCGAATCATGTGGTATCCTTGGCCTGACAGGTTTTATGACTTTAGCAGTGAATGTATCAAAGCGCATAAACTTCATGCAAATGAGTACCAGCAATAATTACATTCCAGTTGTAAAAAGACTGACACTTAATTAGATAGCTATTTCCGCCATGCTAATAAGCCTCTGAATCCTACAACCAACCGAGTCTTCTCAAATCCACCACCTCTTCAAAGAAAAGATTTGTTACAATGTGTGCCGGAAGGAATCGCCAAAATATCAAATTTCGCCGTGCAAGGCTTCTTCGGGCCCCGTAACTATAACTGACTCTTCTCTGAACATGCACACCGGTCCTAGACAGAGATTGTGGTATGGTGCTCTGTAATGTTTAGCTAATAAAACTAAACATTATTGTTTTCATCGCGCTAAGTAACACTGCGATGGACTGTCGTTCGGGTACAATACCTTTATCTTCCTTAGCATGTGGTTCTATACCCGGTCATAGTAGCATGGTCTTTGTCATTGCGTAGTCGGGGAATTATTACTTGTGTTGGTAGGTTTTTTTTATGCGCCAATGTAGACAATAGCTAATAAGGGATCGGTAAGAGGTGTTGCCATAGTTACCCGTGCGTTATATAAGATGCTTAATGTGGCTAAGCTGTTCCAAGTTGTTTTTGTGTGTGGGTGTGTGTATGTATACGGATTGGAGCGAACATTCCACCGAGCAAAACAGACGGCAATCAGACGAATGAAAGACCATTCCTGCAAAGACCACGTTAATCAAGCTAACAAAAACAGTCAAGGAGTTATACTAAACACGGAGATAAAAACACGGGAAACACGCAAACGAACAAATCCATCCATCTGAACAAGCCAGAAAGACGATAATCAAATAAACATCACAGCGAACAAACACCCGACACCCCCAAAAGAACCGGTGCACCCAAATGGGTGCACCCCACTTAATAAACTCCCATAGCAACCAATGCTAAATGCTAAATATATAAAAAATAATCACAAGATATTTAAAGTCCCTCAGCCTCTTGAAAACCAATCAGACATATTTTCGGACAACTAAACTTCAGATTTCTTTTCAACTTTTGGCAGGTCAGCCATTTTGAATTTTTGCTAATCACCCCAGAAAAAAAAACACTCCCGAAAATGTGCTATTTCCCAAAGCGACTTGCTGCCAGTTTTCATGAAGCACTAATTCACTTGCCAAGCCAAATAGGCCTATAGGACCAACTTTAAGCCTAAATTTATCAGGTCTCCTCAAAAGTTGGTGCACTCAAAAGTTGTGGTAACTTGTCATAACTACAGGATCTATCAGTTATAACCCCCAAAACGTTATTATTCTAAATATTTTGAGGGCCGACAAATGATGATAGTTAGTTTGGCAAAGGAATTTTGGCCTATTTAGTGTGGTGCACCCAAAAGGTCCCAAACGATCACCAGAGAGACCTCAATCAGACCTCCATGATTAAACTGACAAGCAATCAAGCAAGTAACGCCCGTTATTAGGCCGGCGGTTACTTGTATAATGCGAACCATAAAGCAAGCATGCGTGCAACCAGCTGGCTATAGCCTCTTACCAGTGACATCTTGTACACAGAAGACTCGGAAAAGACCTTGAGTTTGATAGAATCCATCAAACAATGCTGCAAATGAGAACATGCGCCATACAAACCTGTTCTTTGCTAAAACGACATAATAGAAAATTTTCTCCTAATTGTGGACGGAATGAATACGTTCCTTTTAGGCCCGTTCGTATTATGCGCTCCGATCAAGGCCATGGCAGATGAACACGCCAACAGACACGGCACCAAATCAGCCAGCGCAACGTGCATGCTGAAACCAATCTCATTTTGGGTAAAATCATATATGCACAATCGAAATTACATTTAGAGGAACACAACTCTTTCTTTGTCGTCATTTTACTGTTCAGCCGCAACGGTGCTGATACTCCGGGACCTCTTTTTCAATAGCCATTTTGAGAGCCAGTCCTATACGGAGCTTATTAATGTCGAAGCGACTGTCCAGTGTTTATCTTGTCAAAACTATTTGTTTTATTATTAAAGTCGACTTGTCGAAGCAATGTATCACTCCAAGACGACTAACAAGTTGACTTACCATCCTTGTTTTTGCAGATAAATTATCCCTGTGTCCTTGTTATCTGGATAATGTCTGTGCCTCTGCTGTAGTTCGGGGTGATCCTGCTTGCACATCAGTCACAATATTGTTTGTCGCTCTAGCTTACTACGTTGATTTCAGTACAGCATTTCAGAACGGAGCGTATTCAGAATCTTCGTATACCACTCTGAAATCTCATTGAAACGCCCACATATTGGGCAACACACTTGAATTTATTCAAACTTGAATCAATTTAATCCAGGAAATTGTTTGATTGATTGTAATCCACTCTAACCCCCCCCAGTCGAAATTGATCCCGATTCTGGATCCCGTATAGGGCCTGAACCATTTCTGGTTTAGTATGACCCGCAATCTGTCACAATGACCTCAACATGGGTCAATTCTGACCCGGAGGTCGTTTGAGTGTTACTTAATAATCGGTAAAATCCGGATACCCTGATCCGGGTATCAAGGATTTAGACCCAATTCTGAGTCAGAGTGATCGTTTTTGGATCACCCTAAGGCGGGATCCGAGCCAAAAAGCCTGTTTGCCTTTTTTCCCCCTTCTTTTCCCGTGTGACCCGTAAAGCGGATCGTGCTGACCCAGAGAACGAGTCTGGGCCCGGACCTCGGACCCACATTAAGCCAAATTTTAACCTAAAACATTTTATATGGAATGTCATGTTTAAAATAAAATACCGCAGAAAAATACAAACGTGATTTATTGCTCACAGCGTAATGCCTCATAACGCAAAATGTTTTCGTTGATAAGAAGTAAGCTCCTAATATAAATGGACGTGTATATCTGCCCAACCCTGACATTTATACAACTCGTTCAAGGCGAACAGATGTAACGTACAATCAATTTGAAGTACGCTCTAGGCTAAAGACCGGGTGGAGATGCCTGACGGTTTTTGTTCTGTTTTTTTATATTATTTTATCATTGCCCCTTTGATAATTCCTCCTTAAATCTGGTTTACCATGGGGGATTGTTTGTCAACATTGACTATTCAAGAAGGGAAATCTCCATTCCAGCCTCGAGGACTTTGAAGCGTTTTGTTTCGTTTTGTTTTGTTTAAGTCGTCTACCAAGTCACTCTTCTCCAGAGGCTCGTTGCAGGCTTCCACTTCCAGTAAAACACAAATCGCCGGTGTTACATGTGGTAGGGGAACCCCAACTATAGGGGAAACCCACAGGATTATATAGGTAGCCACTGAAAACCCAATCTACATGCAAGGCTCCGGTCTGGGGTTGGCACCGGGGTCACAGAGGTGAAAGTAGCAGAAAGATACCACATTAAAAGCCTATACTGACACCTTCGTTTGTTATACGTTATATAATCTTCACAAGGACCCCCGCTAGACAATATATTTTGCAAGCCAATAACCTTTGGGCAATGTTGCATCTGCTCTGCAACAGTTTAATGACATCGAAATAGGGAATCAGTTCGAATGAAGGCCGCATTGTATCTCATATCCTGTACGGGATCAAATGGGGAAATCTACAGTTAGAAAATATCTTATAGTGCTTAGGAAATAAAGTTTTGCAAAAAAATAGTTAGTGGCCCGACGTTTCGACCTTAGCAGAATCTTTCTCGAAGGCTAAATGACAAGACAAACATAAACAGGTTGTAACGAAAGCAGTCAAGTGGAAATTGATGATAGAGATGAAAACACACAGAGAAAGCAGGAGGCTTAATAGAGAGGAGGGTAACAAAAGGGGGTTGGGGGAAGGGAAGGGGCTGGTTGACCACAAGAGTTGGGGAACACAAAGGACGAAATAAAGTTTTGTCTTTGTGCTCGTAGAAATGGGTGGTGTTTTTGTTCAACAATCTAGTTCAAAGTTTCTCAAGTGAAAAACTTTGTTCAAACAGCCACGTGAATTTGTGTTCCCAGTAACAGAAAACCATTGCGGAATTTCATCATTAAATTGTTCCATTGACGCGGTTCGGTGTTTGGTGTGATTTACCGCTATGTTAACAAGACAAATGCCTTTTCACAACGGCTTATGTATAGTTTTATTCTACACAATGAGGTGGCGTTATATTCAAATCAATCCTAATATCCTTTGGATGAGTATTAGGGCGTTCCATTTTGTCACCAGTTCACGAATGACCGAGAGCGAAGTGTTTGCTGTCATAGACTGATGCCATTAAAACAATCATTATTTATGCATAGCCTGCATTATTATAATGGAAAACATATCTAATTCATATACAACTTCAAATACTAATAATTTGCTGTACTTAATTGTTTGCATTTCTAGTTAAAAAAAAGGGGGATCTCATCACGAATCAATGGGTCTTTTTGTAGCCGGAGAGACAGAGAGAAAGAGAAATAGACCATTTGTAAATCATATCTCATTGTTTATGTACAACAAGGGAAAGCTTGCAATAGGAATCCAAAAAGCATTTCATAATTGGCAGGTCTGGCTTTTGACTTCACTCAGCAATTGTGCAATAAATGAGTAATGATCGATTGCTGGGCAGTTGTACCATTGTTCAGACCGCTGCCAGCGTGACAACGGTTGCTGTTTGGTATTCCTGTTTAACTTAGGGCTCGTTCGTCGCCATGGTAACTCAACGTCTTTGTCATCTAGGCTAAAACGACATTAATGGTACTGTCTGCACAAGAATTGCTAAAATAAAAATTATATACAGTTACGCTATTATGGAAAACACCAAATGATTAGGGAATATTCTTTGTCTATCACCATTTGTTTTATCTTCTCTCTTCTTTTCTATCGCTGAAGGGGAAAACTATTAAAAGAGGTAAATATTGTCTTGATTTTACTGTTTGCTTAAAAACAAATGACTTTTTTTTGCGGTTAAATATTCTGACTTGGACCAACTCGTCATTCTCCACAATTTGTTGTAAGGGAAAGATGTCGTGAAATAACGCATAACTGATGGTTATTGACTAGATATTACGATCAATTCTAGTCAGCCATAGTCACATTATTATACACATTATTTAATACCGCAAACTCAAATCCATGGTCCATGATTGTAAAGTGGTGGATATATTGTAAATACCCATTCCTTTCTGTGACGTATCATGACGTAGTTAATGAATGATTCTTTGTCAACTGTCAGGGCTAATGTCAAAAATCTGTTAAGCATAACGAAAGTGCTTAACAATATTCACTTGCTAAGCACAGTCTATAGCATGGAATCTGTCGCAAGCGATTTACATTGCATGGTGTTGGAGCTGGTAGTTCATTGCTGCTTAGCAAGTTCTCAAGCTTTGAATTCCCATAAATGACAGTGCTTATTCTAGGACCATTCTAACAGTGTCCTTGTGTATCATGTCATATTATTGTTTTTGCGTATATACCTGTGTATCTGTCTATCTAACAATATTGTTGCTATATGATTAAATGGATTAGTGCCATTTGACTGGATCAAGTAACTTGATTATAATCCAGACACTTTGTCTTACCATTGAGGTTATGAGCGCTATTTTTTCGGATGCCGAATATTCTCAGAATATTCGTGAAAATCCTGTTTAAGTCATTGCGTCACATGCACCGCATTTGCTTCATGCCCGAGGTTTTCGCTACTTCCGGCTCCAAAGCTGGCTGGTACGTGTAGACCCCATATCACCCGTTTCAGCGTACAGAGCAAATTTGTGTGACAGAAAATGTTTATTCTTAGAAGACCTTTGTCTTTGAAGAAACCAAGTTCAATAATTAAACTGTTCATGCACAAATCTTCATACAAAATCCAGCTCAGTGCAATAGAGCCTCGCTTCCTTGTCTTTATTGTTGGAGTCAGTTTGTGTAAAGTGGGCGTGGCTGAAAGATACTTCACTTATGAACAGGGCCAACTTTCATAAAGCTGCTTACAAAAGCTTTGACTAGAAAACGATATTTAATAAATATATATACATATATATTTGTTATATACCAAAGTAAAATATATAGGCGTACGTAGTATAAAGTACATCAAAAATGCTTTAAGAGTTCAAATGAGATTTGAGGCTTTTCTTGAAACTGTTCACATTTGAGGAAGTTTGTAATGCCTATAGCGAGATCTATGGGGGGCTTATACATAGGCTTACAGCAATAATGTGCAGAGTTACTATTGATAAGGCACATTGGTTTATTTTCATAATGACGATGAAAGGCAACTTGGCAAAAGATCGCAAACCATAATTGAAAAGATTAAATGAGTACAAATTATAAGAAAAGACTTTTATATTTGTAACGGTCACGTTTTCTAGAAATGAAATGCCTGATGTGACAGGCAGAACAGAGTTGTCCAGATTTATCCAGGACCTCTGTTGTTCTCTCCTGTTGTTCTCTCCTGTTGCTCTCTCCTGTCGTCCTCAACCGATTGTTCGAGATGCCCCTCGACAATACACACACTAAACAAAAGCCAAAACAGTCGATAATTGTTATACGCGTCCAAGTTCTTCTAGAATTATACTTTGGTCTGTCCTTTGCTCTGTAATATTGATTGCTTGTTCCCACTTTTGTTCGAGAAGTGTAAGTATACTCTCAAACAAATGTGGGAACACTCGATAAAGAATTATTACGCTTTCAGTGACCGATATTATTATTCTCGTATTGTTCTCTGCTATTGTTTTCTCTGGTTAGTCTCTGCTATTGTCCTTGCCTGATGTTCACATTCAAATTTGTAACACTTATTATCTGAACAGACAAATTACTATTAATATTTATTATTATTTGTATTGTTATTACAATATAATGAAAAAAGTATTTTATGACAATTTATTACTTAATGCTTGAAAACTATGATTATAAGGTCGACAAATTGTTTCGTTTCAATGGCAAATATTGTTTTTTTTTATTTACAGAGTTGTCGCACCTATTGTGACTTTTGTCACATTAATAGTCTGCTTCCTGGATTTATTTAACCAAAAATATAAATATACCCGGGTCATCACTCATGTAACAGCCGCCGGGCAGTCACGACGACAGTAATTCGCCGTCGACATGCCAGTATCTTTTCTATTTCTGTAATTTTATTACAAGCACAACGGATTGAAATAAAAGTGTAGAGTGCACTTTTCTTTTCTTTTTTCTTTTTTTGGCTGCCTTTCAAACATTGAAAAGCTGTTTTTGTCTTTCAAGATGAGAGAAACCTTGCTTTTTGGAGAGATTATGGATGCGATAAGAGGTTTGGGGCGCTTTGAGATGCTGGATCCGGCAGGCTTTCTGGCGTGTCTGTCAAAATGCGTCAAAATTGCCGTCATGGTTTGGGGAGTTGAGTGTTTTTTCCCCCTATAGAGCTGAACGCGAGTTGAACATGAAACACTCAATTTGAATCCATTTTAACAATATTTATATTTAAAAAGTAGACACAATTTTAAGGGGAGAGTACATGTTTTTTTTTTTTTTTTTATTTTGTTCCATTCTTACTCACTAGGTTTTCTTCGATCACACCCCATAAATTACCCATGACAATAATTTATCCAACTTTTAGTTGGGAAAAAGCGATAAAACAGTGCCCTTCCACATTCATATCTGGCTTACCCTTCCGTCAATCGAAATAAGCAATGACAATTTGAGAATTGTTCAATACTATTTTCTCGCCACTGACATTTATGTAATATATCTATAAGATATCTATGTCTCGGGGTGAGGGCACATTGTGAGCTTCCAAGTTGACAAATAATAAATTCTAATAATTACAAATAGAGACAACTTTATGCCCAACCAAATTTACCAGAGAGACAAGTTACAGCCCTCACCACAGGTAAGATATACAGAATGATAAAGGTACAGTCTACTGTAGTTTAATAGATACATGGCAATTTGGGTACTGCGTCATTAATGGTCCACACATTACATTGGAACATGTATTGGCAAACTACTAATTGACTCAAGTGTTAGTGATTCTTGTTGAACATGTGGCGGCAATATGTGCAGTTACCTCATCCTTCATGGCCAGATAATATCGATCGAGAATTTCCCGATAAAGTCGTGCGTCGCCACCATTACAAGTTGAGTGGTTCTCCACTACGGAAGATAAACACAAACTAAATAAATAAATACATTTATACTTAAAGACAAAAAGAAATAAAAAAGGAGTAATCATTTTAAAAATAAAAATTTCAAAGGGGTGGAGAGGTATTTCTCTGTCTGTTCGTGTATGTATGGTGCACCGTTGCTGGGTTAATAAAAGTATACATTATTGTTGAAGGAATATAAAGAAGTATTGTCACGTGACACACATGCATAAAAGCTTTAGCTTTCCTGACCTTTGACTTTGATTTGATGCCACAATTTTCCTGGTAAATTGTATGTACGTTTTACATTCTATTTGATTCTATTCAACTTCATGGAAAATAATCAGTGTCCACTCGCAGTAATACGTCATCTGTAGTGACGTCAATACTTCATGCCCCTCCCTCTCAGCTAAGGTGAATTTAAGGGAAGCTTTAAGTATAACATTTATTGTCTCAATAAAAAGTATAATTAAAAACCCGTACAGGCCATTATCATTTACCATGGTTACCGTCTGGTCATTATTTCAACTTGATGTCTAAATGATTGGGTTTCTTGATAAACTGCTCTAGGTTAGACCCCTTGAACAAAAATCGATTGAAAAAAGCACCAATTCTATTTGGTTGTTGATCAACATTTTATTGGAGAGGAATTTATGAAGAATTTATTCAGTACTGATGTGAACAAAGACTCGGCGATGCAGTACAGCCAGACAAAGAGCAGGGTTAGTTACTTATTTTGTTTTTTATCAAAAGAAACATCTGTTTGGTTTTAGTCTGGTAGTGTTTGAAAGTCAAGAAAATAGCTTTTGAGGACTTCAAAATTACTGGTGCTTATTTTGATTGCCACAAACAAATTAAGAGCAATATACACATATAATGATAATAAAGAATGTAATTTACCGTATAGATTGCATTACCAAGATTTATTCATGCCAAAGCAAAAGAAGAAAAAAAAACCCCAAAACTAACAATTAACAAAACATTAAATAAAAATAAAGAAAGAGATATACCAAAAGCGTAAAAAAAGGAAGCCACAATACTGCATTTTAAAATCTGCCCACAAAATCTCTGGCAAAAGGTATGCCGGTTTTTGTTGTTTTCACTCAAACGTGACCACTGATTTGGTAACATTCTTACAGGTTGTTTGATAGTGTTTTTGTTGAGACTGTAGGACAGTGAAAATGAGGGGATACCTGTCCTATGTATTCTTTACTTGAGCTACGTACCGTAATGTATTGTCACTGCTACAAAAATACAATGTATTTGTGCTTTTACACGTAAAATTAATTATGACCCTTTTCCGCCTGTATTCCATGTACAAGATACAAAACGCAGTTTCAAATTTAAGCAATGATATCAAAAGGCCGATCATGTAAATCATGTACTCATTAAACATGTTTACTGTGTCCATTAAACATTAGTACAGTTCCCTACAGTGAAGATTAATAGAGAAGGATAAAAACACACTTAATTTGTTGTCCAAGGTGAATCGATACGGTGGCAGGCGCGTGCTTGAACTATTGACTGTGGGAACAAACGATTGTTTACGCCCATGAAGTTCATCGATAATTGCCATCCTTGTGCCGTAGTTTCGATTATTTTTTAATTTCTCTCAACAGAGAAATGGGAAGTGTTTTACCTCTGCTGCGCCGCGGCCATCTTCAACAAAATCGTGTATAATTACGATCTTCACGACTTGAGTTAAAACAAATCATTTTAATCTGACAACTCCCTTGGCATACGATTAGAGTATTTTCCATCTGAAATGATGGTTGTTAATGTTGTTGTCATTGTTGGTGGTGGTGATGGTGTCTTGTTGTTGTTGTTGTTGCTGTTGCTGTTTGCTTTTGCTGCTGCTGCTGCTGCTGCTGCTGTTGTTGTCATTGTTGTCATTGTTGTTGTTGTTGTTGCTGCTGCTGCTGCTGCTGTTGTTGTTGGTGGGGTTGTTGTTGTTGTTGTTGCTGCTGCTGCTGGTGTTGTTGTTGTTGTTGTTGTTGTTGTTGTTGTTGCTGCTGTTGCTGTTGT
>CM021528.1:17056263-17068752 GCA_010994315.2 Pisaster ochraceus
CTACACAACTTGCAGCAGTAAGTTCGGTGTCCCTTTTGTGTCTCCTTTGATCTTGTCTCTAACTGCCATTCCTGTCAGCATTGTCTCTCCCTCTGGGTAACCAATATGTCGCCCTTCTTTTTCCATAAAGAGTGCAAGAGCTCCTGTGTAAGAATACAAACTTGAATGTTGAAATATTCATTGGGTGTCAGTGGTCACTATGTCGTAGTGGTATCTTCCCTGCCTTTCACTTCTGTGGTTTCCGGTTCGATTCTTGGCTGGGACTAGCCTTTAGTCAAGGCGCATGTGGCATACCCTGATATTGACACGAAAAAAGACCAGCGCGAGCAGCGAAGCTTTGAAGCGCCTTTTCCAACTCGTTATGAAGCTTTATGTTTTTCTTTACTTTTTACTACCGATTTTGGTAGGAGAAGTGTTATGCATAATGCATTAGCTCGCTTTGATGTTGGCCAATAAGCAGACACAATCTATGCATGACGTCACATGCACGTTTGACGCAAATTAGTAGTAAGATGTCGACTACAAGTGCCGGCATGCCTGCAGGTACGATTAGCTAAACGAGTTGGTTAATGTGCTTCGCGGCTTCACTGCTCGCGCTGGTCTTTTTTCGTGGTTGACATCTGGGGTGCCGCCGCCCGTGTGCCTTGACTAACAGCTAGGCTGGGACATGAGTCTTGCGTGTGGATAAGTATCCCCAGTCTCAATCTATTTACGCGGGTTTCTCCTGTTTCGGGTTTGCCCTCATCAAAAACATTATTTGTGTATTTACTTGTAATCAGGCCTACAGACCAAACGGTACAAGTCACGACTAGCTCTTGAGAACCGCTGATTTCATCACCATAAAGTTTTTCTGAACTTAGCTTTAATAAAAAAATTCGGTCTCAATGGATTTACACAATAGAGCTACATTATTATTGACAGTCGAATATTTTGTAAACAGGAAGAGGTGACCTGGGTATGGTAAAAGGGAATGGTCCAATGTGCATGTATTATGCGTCATTCCATCCCAGGGCCTTTGAATGAGGCGCCGGGACCGAGCGAACTGAGAGCGAAGTTCTTAGGTCAGCGCTCTTTCACACCCGTGGCGTCTCAAGTGTTTTTCTGTTTTACGTGGAGCTATATGTTGAAGTATGAGACCTATTCCTTTACATAGCACCATGTAATGGTTTACAAGGTACCGTCTACATACCAGTTACGTGTGGGCATGCCATTGAGGTCCCTGTGCGTACGTCCGTTGCGTATTTGATCCCAGTGCTAATGATGCCCACACCAGGCGCAAATAAATCCACACAGGCTCCGTAATTATTGACGTCATAGGGCCAGTCTGACCCCGAACTTGCTGCCACTGTGATTACCTGAATGGTTAATAATAGGTCACGTGTTCATTGACTATAACCTTTTATTTTGATCTCTAATGTCAGAGTTTACTAAGTCTTCTTCTTTTTTCTCTAGTTAACAATTGTTAAAAAAATGTATTAAAAAAAACATATTGAAAACAATATAGGTAGGCAGGCCTACATGTACTGAAGTTTTTGTAAAAAAAAAAAGAATGTTCCAAAAACTGATTTTCTTAAAATTATCAAATAACTTTTATGCATAAAAACTTGCTCAACTTATTTGATGATTCCCCCACCCCCATGTATTATGTTGTTTCTATTGGAAACGAGAGGAGGGTAACGAAGGCAGTCAGAGCATACTTAATTAAACGTCGAGTTGTTACACCACCGAATCTTTTCAGAATAACCACAACTCACAAGAGAGAAATCCATGTGCACGGTGTTACCTCAAAAACTACTGACGTATTGTCGCTTCTTTAAATACAAACCACCGCTTGAGTTTAAGTAAGTATTTTCAATACCTCTTTGGCACCAGAGGGCGCATTCGCACACGCGTCGATGTTACTGTTCCCAGCAGAGGTGACAAAGTTGACATTTGTCATTGTCACAAATGTCGCTGCAAAGTCATCAAAGGACACTGGGAAGCCACCCAGAGACATGGAGGCAACCGCAGGCTTCGTCATCTTCAGTGCGAGACAGTCGAGTACTGTGAAAAGACCACATCGTGAGCAGGAATGTCAAGGGGTGTAGGTACCCTGCCGGTGGTCTTAGGAAGGGTTAGACGTACTGGAAGTAGGAGTGGGGACGAGGGAGGGGTGCGACCTCACAAAATGTACTCTTCTTAAAATAGTGACACTTAATAATAGTCCGTCCACTTCGCCTAATACTCTTCGGTGGATTTCGGGGGGCCTGGAACATGTTGTAAGGACTTTTCCAAAGTTAGTTACATTTGTTTTGCAAGATGTGAATATGGGGTAAGCTTCATTGTGTCCTAGCCTCTATTTTTCCATTTTTGAGGAGAATGTTGAGAGTCTATATAAATCTCTATACTTCAACACCCAAGTTTGAGAGATACATTGCACGACAATCTTGCATTGTTTATGTGTCATGGAAATACCAGCCCATTAATTTGGTTTGGACATAATGCATGTTTCGATTCTGGAGACTTGAGACGCGTTTACTGTGAAGTCTCAACAAAGGTGATATGCAGAAGTTGTTTCGAATGTTTTACTTCATTGTTCTCTTGTAATTTAAATACTAATACCCATTTTTTCACAAATGTTGTTTTTATATTTATCTCACGTGAACTAAATTTTTATATTGATTGAACACTCTTGTGAAATTACTTTATTATAGAGCAAAGATCACTTGACGTCTTTGTTCAAGCCTGTGTTTCAACATTTTTTTTCTCTAGAAATGTCAAGCTCGGTCAAACTTACTTATCTTCACCGAGGCGACGTCTGTGTATTCCAGCATGTGAATGTTGGTCCTTTTAGCTACACCGTAAGTGTCACTGCCAACAATTCCCGCTACGTGGGTTCCATGACCACTCTGATCAACTCCCTGATTGGGGGATGACGTCAAACAAAGAGTCAGTTTATTAAAGGAAACAAATTAAAATTGTAATAAGGTTACCAGCCAAAATACCGTAGCACGCGGACTGTCTTTAAATGGAAGCTAGTTGTTAGTAAGTTTCTTACCAGTACCAAACATTTTTGTCGGGAATAATTATAGTGAAGGTCATGGGGAATATGGAAACTGCCGCAAGAGGGCTTCATCCAACGATGGATGAAAACAGCCTGGGTAAGAATTCATAGAGCGGCAAGCAGACATGTCTTGACAATTTTTCTCTAAGAAAAACTAAGCGAGATACCAGTCAAGGACAGCACGTGTGATACGGCATTTTTGTTCAATAACTTTAATCTGGTAAGCAATGGGCCCTGATGATGAATCGAAATAGTGTGCAGAATCCCACGGCTAACAAAACATAAACTGCTTTTTGTTGTTTAGTATAATGGGAATTTTTTGTTGCTGAAGTGGAATAAAGTGAAATGACCCCTTCATACACCTTTAATGTTTTATCCCTTCCTTTCCTTTTATCTTAACACTTTTATGAGCGACTTCAAATCTAATCCCATTCTCTTCAATTTACAATACTGTTGAAATGCTTGTAGTATTTATTGATTGATTGATTTGTTTGTTTAGGAATCTTTGAAGGGGATGGGCTATTTGTGTTATGGTTTAATAATGTCTTACGTCTGCAACGCTGCACTCGTGCACGTGAGCCCGGCCTCCAAAGTCGATGTGATCTGCCTTGATGCCTGTATCTATCACGTACACATTCACCCCCTGGCCAGTGACTATACAGATAAATGACCAACGAACAAACCATAGTTAACATGCATTGGCTTTTCTAGTAATTTTTGGGAATTGGCCCAAAAATTGTACAAGGGCGCCCTCTGTTTAATTCATTCTTTAAATCTCAGCCTGCTCGGGGTTTCATTTGGCAGAGTATACGTGTACAAGCAAAGTCAATGATTTAGCTTCAGAATATTAACAGATGTGCTTAAGGTGATTTTGTGCCAATATTGTCGATAAACTTACACTTTGTGTCATAATTGTAATCCAGTGGTATGTCAGTCTGATCTATGCGATCTAGTCCCCACTGTATTGTATGCGAATCCAACACCAACTGCCCGTTTTCTTCTACGTACTTTACAGCATCAAGACCGCGGACCTAATCGTAATACAAGTATGTTACACGTTTATTTTAAAAAGAAGAAGATAATAATGGAAAATAGCAGGTGCAATTTGTTATTCGAAATTAATTAATATTCACATTGTTAACTAAGTTTGATAATGTTTGGGTATAAAATTAATGTCCCAGTCTGTGGCACTTTCGTTTGAAGAGAGGATAGTCAAGAAACTTGCTTTGTGTGTGAGAGTAGGCCAATATGTGGCTACCATAGAACCCCAATCCACAAGTCGGTTCTGGTCATTGTTGGGATTTGAACCCACCTCACTACACGGATGTAAAAGTAGGGTGGGGTGTTTTAGTCTAATTTTGTATAATGTTGAAGCCTTCATCTGTCAACCATTAACACTTCGTTATGCATTGCAGGTCTCGGCGTGTTTGTGTGTCGCCCATCCCATCTCCCCCCTCTCCCGTCCCTCCCTCTCTTCGGTTGTCTCGTCTACAACGCTGACATAATTATTGAAATCATTTCGCTTGTCAGTTTTGTATCGTATCATTTACCATGTCAAGTACTTCACTGGAAAGTGTGGCCACTATTGTGGGCAGCAAGTTAGTCAGTGTGTTGGTCACTCTAGCTGTTTGTTTTCTTGCTCTCCCTGCAGATGCAATCATCTGGGACACCACTTTGATATCCGAGACATCCTGATGCAAGAAAGATGAAACGATTAAATCCAGTAAGTAAGGTATTACACATCAGTAGCTTTTGTAATAGTTCATGAATTGACCCGGATGACGGGGCCTGACTCATTTCTGGGTCAGTGCGAGTCGGAATCTCGTGTCAGAATTACAAATAAATGGGGACAAACTGACGCAGCCTGACCCCGAAATGGGTTAATAATGACCCAGACGTTTTTGGAGTGTTCCACCCACCATCCAACCGACTATCAAATTAGCAACGACTATAATGGGCTTTTGTGGACATAAATTTTATGAAAAGTCTTGATTTCAGTCGCCGGTAGAGGGCGCACCATCGGCTGCCTATGAGGGACTGGACAACTCAACGAATATTGTTCAGAACTTGAGACGAATGTTTATAAAGGATACCTCTCCGGAAATCAAGGTTTTTTTTAAACACTGTAGTACTTTTCCAAATGCAGCAAACAAACTAAGCTAGGAAATCTTTGAGTGTTATTTTCTTGACTTTGCCAGTGGGTACTTTAGAGGAAAACATTTCTCTGGGAATTGCCACTGGTGTGAGCTCTTAGATTGATACTAATAATTAGACCCAGTAATTACCAACCCTCTACTTTTGTCTTTAAAGCAACAACATCCAGGAAACAATATAATTCCACAGTTCTTCTTATGAAGCATTTGATGAATTCCTTACTTAGATTTCATCATGTGTTCAGAAAGTGGAGCAGCGTTAATACAAACAAATTGACATTAACAACGACCTTCTACAACGGTCTTGAGAACGCATGCCCCCCTTTGTACGGTGCTTTTACGCAAGTGCAGCCTTGTTGGGGGATATTGTTACAATAATCAAACCTGGATATTTGTTTAATCGGATGTGTGGGCAGGACAAGGCATTCTGTCATGGATAAGCCAACAGAATGATGAAGACAAAAGAGGGAAACATTTTATGACATTCAAGTTCGATTATTACAAAGGATATTTTGGATAACAAGACGCATAAATATTACCAAGGCCGCACCTTTTTGTAAACGTGTGTCATTTGTGCTGAAGAATGACGTAAATGGTTTACCTTGAGTGTAATAATATATTCCCGTTGTATTGTCTTGGCTACCCTGAATAGAGGGGCTTTCAGCGAGGGCTGCGTCGCAATGTCCCCGGTGGCTTGAGCTGCATACACTACGATCACAACCACCAACCAAGCCGTCTTCATCGTTACGTCAAGTGCTCTCATAACCTTAAGGCCCAAATAACTGTATTTCTTTTTGTGTTTTGTTGTTTCTTTGCCGTGTGGAATGTAGGCATATACCGTCAATATTGGGAGACCTTTCAGTGAGACTTTCAGTGGGATAGAAACTCGTTTTTAACTGTTCATTTAGGCGTACCAGCTGTGCGTAAAATGTAGAAAGGAAATAAATATAAACATAAGTACATATTTTAAACTGTAATTTATACTTGTTAATCGGGATTTTATCCACACGCTAACTGTACCAATTAACGCGTGAGACCCAATAATCATTCCCAATAAATAAAAACTGAAGATCCGTGGTTTAATCAAACCTCTATGGTCATCCAGCAAACTTTGTGTTTCGAGAACGATTTTAATGAATAAATGATAATTAATCAACAATAGATAATTAACAATATTCAATATTCAATGGAGTTTATTGCAACCATAAGGGTTATTTTCTTGTCACTTTTTTCCCGTACAAAACCGTTGAATAAAAAATATTTTTAAAAATCAAACACAACCGCAAGTAAGTGCTAGTGTCATAAGCTCACGGCGTTACATTCGAAGCCTCAGTTTGAGATGAAAGTTGGTGAATTTGACGTGGTATTCCCAATCGCCATGACAGTATTGCGTACTTACCTGCGTCCGTCTGTCCGGCCAGGTCGTTGTGGCTAATGACCGAAATTATTGTCAGTTTCAATTAGTTGCTTATCACACTACCTTGTCAATCATTTTTCTAGTTTTTCAATCAATAATCAGTTGTTCAACGTGTTCAAATCGTCGGTTGAGTTTTAATGCAAATGACTTCAAGTACATTGACAACGACGATAAGTAATTATCAAAGACCAGTATCCGCACTTTATTTGACCCAACAAAAAACAACAACTTCTATGAAAATACGAGCTCAATTCGACGATCATCGGCAAAATCATTAAAAGAAGACAACCATTGAATACATGTAGATAATACTCATTTTTTTTCAAACATTGATTTTTTAAATTTTTGTTTTTATTTGTTTATTTATTTATTTGTTATATATATATATATATTTATGCATAGGACTCCCTTATCGGTGGTCCGCTGGCTGAATACTATAGTTTAAACACACAAGGACCAGTCAAAATTATCTCCAAGCGGTCCGGCTGGCTAGTTCAGTCTTGAAAAGAGTCTCTATTTAAGTTGACTCAAGGACTAGTGACAAAAACTGACGGACTTTGAAACGACAAGCTAACTACAGCTGGCTAGTTATAGTTAGTCACTGAACATTTTGAGCACAAACCCTGTGGGCTATGTGACTATTCGGCGTTCCAGCCCGTAGCCACTGCCCATCGGCGAAGCCAGAGTATTTTAGGGAAGCATAAGGGATGCACTTTTATATAGGAGCCCTTCTGTTTAACTTAAACTGTAGTTTCCGGATCGAAACAAGCTCCTTGTTATGCCATTGACTATTTTTAATAAGATAATCCGAGGGGAATGTAAACAAATATAATGCCTGGGTAAAAGTAGAAAATTAGTTGTAAACAAATTGGAATTATCTCATGATTTATGAAATGTTACATTTCACTCTGGCTATTTTAAATAGTGTTTAGATGTGGGCACTGGTGGTGGTGGGGGGGGGGCACTTGTTCATAACAAGTTCGCACAATGTCCATTTTGGGTGCGCGCGGAAAGGTAAAATCTCCATGTACGACCAAAAGGTTGGTTATCCGGGATTGACAGCTTGTCGGCAAATTGGTCTTCGTGGGAACTGGGGCCCGGTATAAGCTTTGATAGGATCCATTCCTCTGGGTTGGAATGGACTTTGAGCTGTGGTCGTGACGAATGGATCTTCCGAGCCGAACAATCTATAGAGCCAAATAAAAACAACTTACAGCTGTGCATCTTTGTAATCTCGTCATTGAGCATTTGATAACTAACTCAGGGTTTTAACTTCGAGGTCATTTTCCTCAAAGATAAAGCATTTCAGTATTCTGGCATTTGGGAAAAATACATGATTAGGTGGCTATTAATTCCCCTACGATAAAGTTCAATTCAATTCAGTTCAGATGAACGCTTATTTCCATATACCCTACTTCTAAGGAGAAATAACAAACATTACATTTATATAATTACGGAATAACAAAACCAAAATTAAGATACATTGAAAGATAAATCTAGAGCCTGGGGCTGTTTTGATAGAGCAGAAGCTTGTATAGAAAACAGAAAAAGAAAAAAACAAAACAAAAACTTAAAAAAAAACCACCCCAACGGACAGACAAACAATGGGCCGCGACAATAGCAACACTAACACAAGACAAAATACGTAGATCCGAAATAATTGGAACATTGGAGATCAATTAATAGTTCTGGATTTGTTAATGTTTTTATTTTTCATATTTTCATTTTCCCCACTATAACATTTGTCACTTATTGCACCTCAGTATGCTGTATCCAAAATGGTGGCTACGGCTACGACTGTTGCTAAGGGTGTTGCTATGGGTGTTTCTAAGGACGTCCTATACATTGAAGCACGATGACGCGGCGATCCATCCGTAGCCGTAGTCGTCAGTTCAGACACGGTCCTATTAAAATGGGGTTTAATTAACTAATGGGGGTAACTTCTGAGGATAACCCCACAAAATGACCAATTATACCTAATGAGTTTTGAATATAATATTTTCATTTTGTGTACAGTCTATCCTCATGTCAACGCAACAAACAGGACGATTTTCGAAGTTTCGTTCAGCTAGCAAGCCTAGCCTCCCAATGTTTTTAATATTTTTTATTATTTGTTTTTCAATTATTAATATCTGCAGACCCTCAGAAGAAAAAATAAATTCAAAAAGTTGTAAAAGTATGTATTTGATTAGTGCAACTATAACAGCACGTCTTTGTTTTGACTGTCGGGATCAACTCCCCGCAGATGAGTTGTGTAATTTGTTATCAGTATCTGGCATGATTAATACGTTTTAGTTAAATGGCAGGAGGTGCCTACCCAGTCATATTGTGTAATACTCGAAGCTGTCCATGCAAAATGGCGGTTAGTGTTTGTAAACAATAACAAGGTATATTGTACTTTTTCGTGCTGTAGCTATCCCAGTCAGGAATCCTATGCGCAGTGATCAGTATTACACAGAGAACAAAAAGGCGACAGAATGTTATGTCAAAATTGTCTAATCAACCTCGTTGCTTTCATTTGTATAGAAGAAAAATAAATTATGTGTGACCTGCGATAATTTTACTTTACAATATCATCAGATCAGGGATTGGCAAAGTCAAATGTCAGAATGCCCTGTGACCGATACGTCACATCGTTATCACCCTTCGTGGGGTTAAAGGTCAAAATGTAAGGCCACTTCCTTGTAGCTTGTCCTGACAGACCTTCTCAAATGCAATGTCTTGTCCATCGGTGAATGTGCTTCTCCAATCATCAACTTTTCCTTCATAAAACGAAAAAAGAAATTTAGAAAAGTTTCGGAATGTGATCAGATTCTTCATTAAAATGCACCGCCCGCTTCTTTCTCAAAATTGATACCGCGACCCATCTGGTCCAACTTGGTGGGGAACGGAGCTCCGCCAGGCCCCATCAGGGTATGCCTGCGACTGCCATGAAAGAGTTACTGTCGGGATCCGACTTTATCTCACGTAGCCATGTAAAAGTACATCGCTTTTATTGATCTTTTCGTGCATTGTGCGTGACATACGTAGCCTTTAAAGGGACATAAGTAAAACAATAATCGGGAAAAAATTCTTCGTTCGAACGAAAATGTCTCTTTAAAAGCTCCGTACATTTACGCATAAGAATTTTATGAGCTTTTCTTTTTTCTTCTGAAACATCATCATCTGTCAAAAATTCAAATTTGGGGGGTTCTTTTGGCAAATAATCGGCCCATGCTGCTTAAAGAAACAAAGTAGATCTATTGACACAACCTTGTTTCCCGATGATAGGTCCCAATAAATAGCCCGTTTATGCTTTAGATAGAAGCCTTCGGTTTCTTATACACTGATGCTTACCACAATGTCATGTTGGTGCAAGGATAAACCAAAATAACATTCTTTATCCCCAATGCAACTAGCACAATGATTTTGTTTTTCAATTGTTTACGGTACCTGCTGTTAGTTACAAATTTCAAATTGATCTCTCGTCGCTGGACACGCTCGGTGGTCCGGAGAATGTCTGGTCTTATGTGCGGGGTCCATGGTTCAAATCCCGCCCGCCAGTTACTAGTGTTTCCCCCGTTAGGACTCGGAAGCAGTGCTCACCAGTCACCACACATCAGTGTAAAGTATAAAACAACTAAAACCATTGACAGCGATTTGTTGAATGCCTTACCTTTCCGCATGAATGCATCCATGTTGCCATAACTATTGTCCAAGTTGACCTTCGGGTTGACCTTCATGTTGCTGAATGTGCTTGTGTTGCACACCTCGCCGACTTGGGCCAACGATAGAGGGCGGTCTAAAAAGTTTGCAACACGACTCACTACGTCGATCAGGTTCTGTTACGGTCAACACAATAACTGCACTGTAACTTCAATTCAAATCATTGAAACAGTGTTTGTCATTCAATAATGAAGTGCCACAAGCCAACACGACCATTTAGTTTGTCTTCTTCACGGCCCGTTTCTTCACTTACACCGTAAGGCTTCCAACATCGTCACTGGTACGGGACTTAAATTCGAAGTCGTCAATGTACGGGTACAGGTTTTTTTCAGTTAGTTTTTATGGACGTCCAAAACGCTCGTGAAAGGCATAGGCCTATGCCCGCATTTTTTTGTATATATACAATAAACCTGTATTATACACCATCGCCATCATGGTATTGAAAGAGCAAATTATTAACAACTTGTAGCTCATAAACATGTAGATCTTTGGATTGCTCACCTTTTTCATGTCTTCATACCTAATGAATAAGACATTGGGTTCCTGACGCAGTTTCCACCAAAACAGGTTATGCTCGAACACGCAGCCGTTTATAACTGCGGACAGTAACAGAGCATTCGGCAGTGTCAAATTATGGGACGGGGAATTCTCCTCAAAAGCAAAGTACTGAAATACTTCAATAAAAGAGGTAAAATGAAGATAATGGATGATGGATCACTAATTAATGGTGTCACGTTTTGCATGTAAAATTGTCCTTTTCCTAGTTTAGTTTTTAGTCTATAATGTTCAAGGTAGTCGATACTTGTCGTGTTGGTTTATCGAAAATTAAGCAAGATGATAGCAAGTTAGTGTTATATGCGGAGTGACAACCTGGAATCGAAAATAATTGCACGGAAATACAAAACGGCCATTACATAATGGTAAAGTTTACATAACAGTCAAGTTTAGGTTTACTTGCTTCGTAAGGAAGTGTGCAAGTACGCCCGTCTCCATTGTTTTGAAGGTCAATTACTTTGATTTGTCTTCGGTGCAACGTCTCCCAAAATGGACTTACTGTAATGATTTAGAAGTTACCTTTGCCTTGTATAAACTCCTCAAAGAACTTATCCCACGAATTGTAGGTTGGCAAGAAATAGGCCGCTCTGTGCCAATGGAAGTACGACACGGCTACGTCACGAGGATTTCGTGACACGTAAATGACTCGTGGTCTCTTCTCAAGAAGTTGACACGGCATCATACAAGGCGGGAGGTGTGTTTTGATGAGTCGTGGGGACGGACATTCATTGAGAACGACATGTCCAGGCTTCACAAGACCACTCTGCAATCAAAACCAAAGTCGGGGAAACGTTTTTGGTTTTAAAGAAATGTTTGAGTTGTTAAACTCAAGTCATGACAAAGTATAGACTTGATGACAAGTCGTTAGTCAGTGTCTATTTGTCTGCCAGCGCTGCCTATTACAAACACACATCCTGCCGTTCATGCAACAATCACAGTGATATCGTACATTCATGCAACGGTCGTAGGTAGCGCGTGGCAAGGTCCGTCAGCTGCGACTGACTCACACACATGTTGGGATCGAGGATGTGTGTACCGTCCCCGCAACTAGACCGCACAACAATTACCGACTTGATTTCAAGACTAGACAAAGTACGGTAAACCGGTCCATCCTGATGAGAACACTATTATTAACAGTAAATAATAATAATACACATACAATTTGCAAAGCATCCTCTATGTCGAGTTCTCGTAGTAGGGCCTACCTGTGAAATATGGTGGATCCATGTAGATTCAAGATTCGGGAATCGGAAGGACAAGTGGAGATCAGAGTCACTGAGATACTCCACACTGCCTGAACGTTTTAAAATCTCCAAGACAATATGCTGCATCCACGTAGTGCCTGAATCAACGGGGATTACGGCTGGTTAATTACAACGCATCAAATACAAGCGATACTTTTTATGCGCGACTTTGGTCAAGTTGTACAATTTTGAGGCCAAACACGTCCATTAGACTGTCGTGACGTCACTGTTTAGAACTCCGTGCCAAAAGCTTGAAATTTAATGACATAAATATTCGCCACGGAGTGTTCACGTCAATGTTTGTAAATTGTAGCAATGTCGTGCAAAATATGAAGTCAAATGTCAGTGTCCAGCGGTTTGGTTCTAGATCAT
>CM021528.1:17072070-17084117 GCA_010994315.2 Pisaster ochraceus
TGGGACCAGTCCCAACTATAGTTGGGACGATCATCAAGTTGGGGCGGAACACCATCATGGAGGATGGACGTCATTGTGTTCTAGGGAGTACACAATCCATTACGTAACCATTATCAAGGATATACACGTACATGGATTACCGTGTCTGTATCAAGCGACTTTAGCTACGGCTTGAGCCGTTTGGATGTGTTCCGTCCCAACTTGACAGTTGTCCCAACTATAGTTGGTTCGCACACAGCCATTAGGGGTGCATGGTGCACCCCACTTAATAAGAAGGAAACAGAGCGTCGGCCGCATTAATATTTTGAAGGCCCTCAAAATATGATCTATTAGACAGATTTGAGAGCCCAATAAAAGGAACCAGTATAAAACCAAGCATTTTGGATGGTCCTATTTGCTGAGAGGTGTGCGGACATTTTACAAGATTGATGCTCGGGACGTTTGGAAAATTACTCCGGAGTAGGGGTGTCTTTATTTGGAGGGGGAGTAATTCGACGGGCCCAGGAACTCCCCATATTAAATTGAGCAGAGGATAAAAGTTAAAGAGTCAATGCATAATTTCCCCTTTACAGTTAAAAGCTGAGAGACTTCTAAGTATTTAGCATTTGGCACTGCAATGCTGTGGGAGATTATTTAGTGGGGTGCACCCTTGGACACTGTGTGCGGAACCATGCAACGCAAAAAATGGCTGCACATGTTAGCGCGCCCGCTGTTGTTAGCTAGGTAAAACCAAAGCTATTTTATGCGGTAGTGCAAAATGAAAAAAAACTTCAGACCGACTAATAACCACCAACTGAAAAAGCGAAGGCAGATCGAAAAATTGGTGTTCAGCCATAAGTTGTCTCAATAGGCCTAATCCTAAAAAGCTATATGTACTGTTTGTCAAGTTACACAGAAAGCTAAGGCGAATGTTATGGTAAAACGTTTTGATTGATAACAACAATGTACAATACATCAATACACACTCAATTTAGACAAACAGCACCTATCACAATTTTACCTGAAGGTGACAGGATGCCTGCTTTATTATGGACCTGATTTGAAAAAGGCTCTGTGTAAAATACTATTGAATGTAAATTCAATTTGCGATAATACCATGTGTTACTAGTGTAGATTGTTCTTGAGAACTTGTCTTGCTAATTTCTATATACTGCCGTTGAGTAGATTTTGGAGTTCGTGGTACTACTTAATTCTGAAAAGAACTGTCCTGCAATGTTAAAGGGTTCATGAAATGTAATTCTTTAATACAATCTTTGGAGAGGCACCTTTGTGTCCATTTGTTTAGTTTTGCCCTTTTAAGGGTATTTAGGTGCCTTTTTGTATTTAATGCTAATGCAAATTTCCATATTCATGACAGAATCAGGATATTTCGCTGTCGTAAACTAACTTGTCTTTAGTGATTTGTTAGTGTGTCAGTTCATGGCAGTAATCCAAAGCGCAAACTTTTCTCAAAGTTCTTTGAGCACATGGGGGTTCACAGTTTTACTTTTTCAACAGAAAATGTTATGTACTGCGGGAGCACCCTCAGTTGTCCTGATAAGAGACTGAGGACAATTCTAAATGTATGCAGAAATTAACTTTTCAATGAAATAATCAAATATGGATGCCAATTAGGTTTCATACACATAAGGGGGTTAGGAAGTAGCTCAATATAACTTACTCCTAAGACATTTTTACCGCATGGCCATTGTACTACCTGGGGAGGTAGGAAATCGGCCGGGACTTAAGTTTTGTTTAGTGGCTCGAGGGGACTTCTCGTTGTAACCTTCACTGCCGCGAGTGAATTATTAATCATTATTCGTTTCGACTAGCCTACTCTAGTCATCGTCAGGTGACTGTGTTATGGATTCAGAGTTCCAGTGTAGTCAGAACTCTGGAAGGAGAACTGGTTGGTGGGCTCGGAGGCATTGAGTGGGCATAATCAACCTTTAAATTGTGTTTTTTTCTTTTTGTATAATTTACCACTTGTCTGGAACCAGTGTTTCCACTGGCTAATGAACTAAGCAAGGTGGAAAAAAATGATGATGATCGAAGCTCAAATGAGCAGTGGCCAAACTGACAAGAATGCAGCGCTCGCGGTACAGATAATGAGTGATTCTATCCACATTCAAATAATGTACTCTAAAATCGCCCAGCTCAGAATTGACCCGGATTCCGGATTCCGGATCTCAGCGGTCAGGCTGAAACTTGTTTTAAAAATGGGATAGTGTAACTCTGATTTTGCGTCAGTTTTATCATTTCCGGATGACTTTGACACATGTTCCAGGTCATGGGTCATGGGTCAGGCCCTAGTACGTACGGGTTACATGGAGGTCAAGGAAATGGATCATAGTTGACATAACATAAACATCTCGATTAGTGTTCCAGTCAAAGACAAAATCCTCACAGCGAGGTAGACTGGCAACATTAAACTGACTAATTAACGATCAGTGAGGTAGGCCAAGTTTGAATGAATGGGCAAGCAACAAATAAATAATGACAATTTTCCCTTCTCCTTTTTTGTGTGACGAGAAATATGAAATAAATTTTTGACTTAATAGTTTAGGGTTGTGAATTTGTGATTATATTAGTAGTTACTCCATAAATAAATACGATAAGACAACAAATAATGCGGTAAATAAAAACAATAACATTGTCGAGTTGATTTTTGGGGGAGATTTTAACCATTCAAACTTTGTCATCTGAAAAGTTCTTAATTGTTCACGTTTCTCATATTTCTTTTATGAAACTATTTACCCGACACTTCTGTTTCGTGTATACACAATTGGTTTTATTTGTTGACAATAATAAATAACAACTTATAAAATATATGACAATATAAACAAATCATCGCATACACAGGCAACTTACTTATCAATTATTAACAAAATAAAAGTAACCTTACATCAAAAATAAGTGGTTTATCAATTTGTATCATACACCGGCTGGTATACCGCAAGCAAATTGATGAACAGTTACAGAAACCATAGAGAAAGGACAGAGATTCTCTATGCAGAAACTAACTACACAATTGGGCAGATTTTATAGTCAATAATGGTCAAACCAGCCAACTCTTCTATCGTTTGCCCAAAAACTGTAGAGTAGATTAACTTCCGAACTTTGAACCGAAAAATTCCATCATCACCCTGCTGTACTGGTATCAATGCTAACTTTGGCTTAGTCTTAGCTCAAGACGTCTGTGATCGGTAGTGGATTGTGTACATTATCAATAATACCCCCATAGTAATTCGTAATAGCGTGCCCTCATACGGCATGATTTAAACGGGCAAGGAGTGTGCATGCGCAAACCAGTGTCGATCACTGCCCTTCTTGTGCCAAGGATAGCTTCTGCTTTTTTGAGAACTCCTTGAGTTTGTTTTCAAAAAAATACCACAGGCACGCAACTACAGTTTGTCAAAAAGAGGAAAGTGCCAGGCACAGCATGTGTATTGCACTGTATTTGCAATGTCACGGGTAGGAAGCCTGAAACGATGACGATAAAATGCATGGCATTAGATACAACAAAATGACACAAAACTTTGACTGAGGAGTTAGTAACTTCATACAGCTATGATAGTGATTAATTCCTCATTCGATTCGTTAACATTTTGAGAAATAATCAGATTACCACAGTGAGCATGTATTCTGGGGATGAGACATAAAATAAAGGTCAATTCAATATAAATCCACAACTTTCCTCATTGTACAAAAAAATAGAACACCTAAAGCCATATATCTTGGAAAGTGTTTCAGTTTAAAGTACGTTATGTTTTCCTTTCTTTTCTTCTTTATGCGAGAAAGTAAGATTTTAAGTATAAAAATAATATAAAACAGTTTAAAGTTCAATAAACTATCACATTTAAACAAGTTTATACCTATTCCGAGAAATAGGTTACGTTCTTTGATTTTTTTATACGCGACTGACTAGCACACCTTCCTAGTTTGACAGTTTGACAGTATAGATTCTTTTCTTGCAAATTAGGGTTTTCACAAACCCACAGCTCTGTGTGGCATACACTCTGTGGACACTCCTTTGTTCTGTGGACTTTACAAAACCATATTCTTCAACACAGTATGAAACACTATGTGGACATGTACAGGTCCACATAGTGTTTCAAGTCCCAGCATTATGCGGACTTCTTTTGTTCTCAGGTCCACACTTCGCAAAGCTTACAATGCTTGATCTCGCATTTGCTTTGTTTGCTCAGATCCCCCTTTTTTAAAGTTCCATAACTGACAGATACACCTGCTTGCAAAGTAACTACATATTTTGTATCAAATATCACTTGAAATATACGATTTCATAACAATAATAATAACAGTTACCAATATTTATTTACAGGTTTGATAAATTATATTTACAAATACAACAATATAATGCACCTTCATCGATTCAATGAAATATCCAACGAACAAAGGCATGTTATGAAAATATATCAATACTACAGCTTTTAACCGAGTATGCCACATAGCGTCTGTAATATTTATAACGGGCTAGTTAGTCATCTTTGAGAGTACACGTCTTGATTGAAGACTAGTACGGATACAATTCAACACGGATGCTTGGAAACGTACTCGATTTCCACCATTTTGAATGCGTACGTCTTTCATGGTCCCCATCTTGAAATATCGCCTTTGTGCTGTTAAAACATTATTCCACACAATAATACCAAGCAGATAATATTAAGTTCAGAAAACCCTTATAAGTGTTTTAATACGATTTTTCTTTTCGACCGAACTTCCTTTATATTCAAAATGCGGCTTTGAAATGTAAGAATACTGGGGATTGTTTGTGATATAAGTTCATTATTTCTTGATCTGATTGATAGCGATTTTAAATACTTCTTTTAATTGGGGAAATTGCATAACCAAACCGATCCTTATCAGACCATAACCATTAGTACGTTTGGTTTCCTGCACGCCTCATGTTGTGGTAATTGCTACCTACCCCTTAATAATGGGGCCACACTCTTACAGTCTTCTCGGTCACGGGTCATCTGCGAATTTACGGCTTTGACTGTAGCTTAGTGACTGTTTACTTCAAATGCTTCAACATCCATAGCTACGACGCTGTGGAAGTCGGGCTTGGAGTTTGTGAATTGGAAAAAGGTATATGCTTTTAACATTACCGGCAGTCAACGCCAATTACCCTGAATTCGCAGTCGGGCTTAAGTTTTGTGATTGGGAAAACAGCAGACTAAGTCAAAGGTCTGTTAAATACAAAACTTAGTACGAAAATACAAACGACGCAAAAGCCTTCAGACTTTTAGAAGAAATGCACCACACAGTGCACGGAAAGGTTTTGTTTTTACACATCGATGCAATTTGGGTGGTACAAGTCTAAAACGCGTTCAGTCTGGCAACCGGTAACATTTGACCTGCCGAGTCTGATGCAAGATCCTATATGGTAGGAAATCTCGACCACTTCCACAGAGCACTGCCTATGTAGGGAGGTCTGTCGCCTCACGATCCGGTGGAATGCCTGCAATAATACACACCAACAAGTAAAAGTCAATATTGATGACAGTTTGATTATTTTAATTCGGACGATTCACAAAATTATACAGTGTTTTAAAAAGATTTTTCAGACAGTAGAGGCCACTTTTGTAGTTTATCCTACTCAGATATACGTACAGAACCCACGTTTTGTAATATGGATTTCTGTTGTTTTTCAATGATTCTTAACGTATTACATAATGGGCGATTATACGATTAACTCAAATTAAAGCGCCTGCTTCATTGGTCCTCGTTACATCGAATGTGTCATCTTTGAATACTACTGATACCCGTTTCGCGGAAAGTTCTCGGTTGCGCTCTGTATAAGTGAAACACCACACATGTGCATTGAGAGAGTTGCAACATGAAGGGACCAGTTTGTTTGGTCATGTGGGTTTTTTCCTTTTTCTTTTTTTTTTATTACCGAAAATGGCTTCAAAGCGCAAGTTGTCGCAACTCAATACACAGCTCTGTGAATCCCGTATTCGTGTTTGAAGTACCATGAATGAAGTGAACAATTTGTAATAATACTCGACTTATCAAAGATTTCGAGCAACCTCTGGTTTCTTCCCAGCAGACGAAATCAAGCTCTAAAGTTAAGAACATACCACCCCTCCCACAAAAGCAAACTATAAATAAATATACAATTTAAACACCTCAAATATTTGTATTCTTGCAGATTATTGATAACACAGATCGGCCTTTAACTATCGGTTCGAGTGGATGTGTTTAAATTAAGGTTTGCTTTGAATCCCAGAGGGCGTGATCAACCCGTACATTTCTCAAGATGGATACAAATCAGCTAATGAAAACGAGCTTTAAGAGCCCTGCCAATTCATTCTGTTGCTTTGTCTTGATTTTTATGTACGCACTCGAGTGCACGGACTTCCATCCCGGGATTCGAACCCAGATTCTAAATCCAGTACAACCCTCCCAATGTGTGCTTTAACCATAATGGTGTTGGGCCTCGGTTAGCCACAACAATCAGGACTGTGATATATCCCCCCCCACCGCTTTTTATTTTTGTTTCAATGTGTAAATAAGTAGTACACATTTAGACAGGTATAATTAACCAATATTCGTATACAACCAAGAAAACCAAACAATATGGGGAATACAATGTGCGACGTACGATTGGTTAATCGTCGGTTGACATTATTATGGCTTTAGATCACAGTTTACAAGAAGTATACAACTTTCATGCTCCACGACGTCCACAAAAAAACCTATTCTAAAATAAGATCACTCCATACTGTGAATTTATCTATCGATAAGGAAGTACATTATTTATACACGTGACGCCATGTGAAACCAGTCCCTGGGAAATATTCTAGATACAGCAAATCTACTTGCCGACCATGTTTGACAATACGACATTCTTGATGAACGGTATGGCTCATAACCACAAGGTTTTAATAGTTACCTGATATGCATTCTTATCTCAGAATCTGATAACCTAGCTTTGAGTTATGAAATGTGGGGGCGTTGGCCTACCTTTTTGCTATCTCTCTCCTGGCTGTTGTCTCCCTGGGTTGATAAGCGTATAGTTAACTCGCCCTTTTCCAAAAGTTCTCTCTGTTGTGCCGGGGTGATGACGACACTACGGCTGGGCAGTGTGGAATCACTCGTCTGGGTGTCCGTCGCGGACTTGCTGTTCGAGGACGACTTGCTGGCGACGGTGCCGAGATTGCGTTGAAGCTTTTGCGCGTTGTGTGGTGTTCTCCTCATTATGACACCCGCCCAGGCCATACTAAGACAAGACACTAAGATGACGAAGACGAGGCAAGATGATTTAAAGCTAGAGAGATGTTCGGATTGCATGGTGTTGGTGGTGGTCGTGGTCACAGTGGTGGTCACACAGGCGAAGGTGTGGTTTATTTGAAATCTGGAATCAGAAAAAACGAGGTCTGTTTTGTTTACTTCAAAATTGAGAAAGATGGACTTCACTTTACACCTAGGTTATACCACGAGGTGATAATTGATAATGGTTGTATTCATCGAGTAAAATCGTCCACATCAACATTTCACTCCTTCAAAGTTCCGACCCCCTGGTGTCAAAACCAACTTGACATCTGAAAAATTGCCCACCCTTTAATAAGTTCCATCTTCAAGGGTCTCGCTAAGTTTGTACAGAGCGTCTTAACTGCTGGCGTAACCAAAATATATCCGCCAGGCAAAAAATGAGCCCGGGATCAGCCACATACATTACTTAGCATTTGAGCAATACCGTTTTGCAGAAGACTGATTTGGTCTTTGCTTTGGGTGCTGTCACGAGCCTCCTCTCTTTCTTCCCTAAGTATGTTTTTATTTATTTATGGGACACTCCCGTCGAGATAGCATGTAGTATCAACAACAAATAATTGGGGTGGTTTGTGATCATCGTGTTCATCACGAACGGCTTGTTGAATTTACAGTTGCGTATGGAAACTATTTGTAACTATTTGGGCTTACCCTGAAAAAAAGAATTGGCATACACATATCAATCAACTGACATTAATAACTACATGAATGCAATATTTTCAAGCCCATGGTGTCAATCAATACAGCCTACATGTTTATACGTTTCGCACGTATCAAGAAATCAAACATCCGAAGAAAGAATATAATAAAATTGAACTCACATGACCGTTGCCTGGTAGTACAGCTGCAACTGACGAGCTTTGTTTCTGGCGAGATTGAAACTTCTAAGAGTCTTTGCTCGAGACGGGCTCAGTACGTTCACAGCCTCAACTTGACAGTTTAGTGTTTGTTTTTGTTTTTGTTTTTTGTTTTTCAGATTGACGACTAGCCAAGTTGAACGTGGTTTACTAGCTACCTCTTCTGATTCCTTCGCTGTCTTGCGTTGATTCTAAGACACTACCTTTACGATGACAAACCTCTCCTTATTTATGTCTTGGCGATAAGCCGGTCCCAGCATACGCACGTGTTGCCGGCGTTTATAAACTGATAGTAAAAAAAACCTCAATGAACGGAGAGTGGCCAATCAGATGTCAGTATTTTCTTAAGCGAGTTGGATTGATCGACTTATAAAACAGGAGGGTTCATTTTAAATATTTTTCTCAATTGTGAGCAACTTTGAAATAATAGCATTACGATTTACATTTCTTTTGTTAATATTAATTGTATTTCGTGCATGTTTAATTCAAAGCCATCATCGGTGAAAACAGGTATGTTTAAAGATGTCTTACCGCTACAAACCAACCAAAACAACACCCCCCGAACAATCGCATTGTCCGTATCGTACGTTTTCCAAGGGAGTTTTTTCAGTGACTGTCTTCTCTGAGGCGAGCCAGAAGAAATCCAGAGCCTTGGCAGACTGCCAACTTTAAGGATCTGAACTTCCGAAGCTCTATAAGATTGGAATGTTTGGTGAACTCTATTGACATCATACATCGGGTGCACTGTCTGCAAGAAACTACAATAAGCCTACCAAAATGTTCCCACACTTTTGTACACAAACTTTAATGGCCCTGGCATACCACAACGTAAAATTGTTAAGGTCTGCCTTCCTTATTTAAAGCTATTAATAGAATGTAACAGTTTGATATTGTTTACATAACAGAAGACTTGTTGGATCCCAGATACCTTGGCGTGGTGGGGAGTGGAGGATTGAAGCTTTGTATTGAATTTGTAATAACTGACGATTTTAACAGTAATTAGTATCAATTTATAATATAAAGTGCCAATATGTAATATTATCTATATTATCTATGTTGGGCATATTCTTATATTATCGTAATTTGGTCTCTGGCTGCGATGACCTTTAAAAAAAAATATTGTTACCAAACCGCTCCAATTAAATTCAGTTCAATTTTTATTATTTTGGGGGGTTTCTTCTTTTTCGTTTTGTCCTTTTATGTTAAGTGGACCAAACCTTTTTGCTTGCTTTTCTAGATTCTATTTGTAAACATTTTCTGAAAATAATGTTTGATCACATTTTGATCACATTTGATCGCCTTAAAGCTTAGCTGGAGCTAAATGCTCGAGGGCAACAGTGACTTAGTTCACTTGTTTATTTCCTGTCGGCAGTCATTGTCTTTTCTATAAAGTCCCTGTGCTGCCTTTTCTCGAGCCTTTGTTTTGCTGCCACCTATCATATGATCCAATATCATTTGACAGTAATGTAGGGTAAACATTTTTCTGTTTGGATCGATTTTGTTCTCGTATTTGTTTCTTTCTCTTTGCCAGATTCGACCATTTCACGCTGCGCTGCGGCGTCGATATTCAAACAGATAATAATGTAGAAAAAACATTGTTTACAAATACAAGGTTCAAATTTTGGTATATGAAAATCCTCTGTCAGTCGTAAAATAAATGTTAGTACTTGAAAAGTAGTTGGTTGAAAAGTACTTGGTTGCTGGTACGTCATCAAGACGTCACACGGGTAGCTGTAATTAATTACAGAGTTGTCGAATGGGGATATCGTCTACATATCGGGGGAGGGGGCGTGTATAGACGTGTTTTAAAATGTATAGCTGACGAGGATGCTAGCCGTGGTACAATGGTGTTCAAAATCGATTCAAAGAAGCAAACCCGCCCACGACTGTGGTACAAAAGGTATTCGATATTACTGCCAGCCCCCAACTTGCCCGTACATAACCTCTAGTAAACCCCATCGTCTCCCGGCTGATTATGGGAGCTTTAGAGCTCTCCTCTTCAGCCTACAGATAGCTTACGTCTTAATCATGATGAAGTAAAAGGGCCAAATAACCTTCGTTTTTGTAACCCCGTTTTCCATGAAAAATTACTTGTTTTGATTCAAAGACGGTCGCTGCGAAAAGTTCGTTGTGTAAAAAATCGTCGATTGAGGCATGATATGCATGTGGACTTTTCAAAAGTTCAGAGTACGAATTAAGTTGTTTTTCTGACCGCAAAACTTTGTCCGAGTCCGTTCCATGCTATTAAGGCCATTTTGTTTCAAGAAAATCTTCATTATAAGAATAAGGACTTGTAATGCGGTACAGCATTGCGGGAAAGGCTCAGAGTCAGGTTCGACTATATGCTGAATAAACAATGATATAATTATGTATAATATCATATTTTAAAACAATTAAAACGAGCAGGAGGTGTTTTTTTGCTTATGAGAATTACCTATTGCAGGTTAATTAAGTCGAATAAATAATGTTGTTTAATTATTGCCGTAATTCCGTAGGCTAAAATCCGCATTTCTCCATGGTTGAAGTTGCGTGACGCGATTTTAGCTGTCTGGTTATTTTTTCTCTCCCTCTCTTTCTCCTGACGAAATCTGGCAGTTGATGAAGTTTCAAATCAAAAATCGTACAAAAACTTATGTATATGCTGCGGACAATGCACATAACACATGGAACATGCAAAATTGTTTGTACATGGCTGATGAACGTGTAACTTTCTCAAATCTACAAAATTTATATCTAAAATTCAAATGTAAGATTTTGGGTTAAATCGGCCAGAAATCCAATTCTAGTATCTTTACAATGTTCCTCGTGTAAAGGGTACACAAAGTGTAAAGTCGTGGAAAATCAACAAGTTGAGTCTTGTCTGTCACTGAATCCCCCCCCCCACTTCTCGTTATCTTCCACTTCTAGAATTTCTAAGTTCTTAAGTCGCCCCAAACTAGTCGTTTGACTGCATCTTGGGCTGCAGACGAGAGAACATTCTTTTGCTACCATTCTTTGAGTCAGAGGGTGGAGAGGGAGGACAGCAGCCCTGAGTGACCGGGCGGATGGTTCGAGTCTATTGCCCGGGTATTGACAGGACGTGAGTCTCGTTTCTGTTTCGGTGTGTCGTATCGCGGTCAGTGGAAACTTGAGTTACATTGATTGTATCAGTCAGTGACGATGTTCACAATTCCTTATACCCATCGGTTAGTGTACTTTTGAACTCCTCCACATCCAAAAAACACGTTTAGCCATTGGCTATTATTTAGTTCGTGTGGCTTTTTTCTGCAAATCTGAGGTTGATCAAAGTGTCATGGTTTACTTTTTATTATTAACAGAAAAAGGTACGGACGAAGAGTCAAAATTACCCCCAAAACAACGGTCTAGGGAAAAAAGGGAGAGATTTCCACCGCGGATATGAAGTGATTAGTACGTGGGTTCAGCTCGGATAATGTACAATTTCAATGACAATTTCTGAGAAACTGGTAATTCCTGCAAAGTCCATTCCCATTAACTGGGACGTGCGTGCGTTGTCTAGTAACCCGTGTCAACTCCAACTGCCATCTAATCGTAAGAACTCCATTTGTCAACAGGTGCACAGTCTATTCTTGGTCGAAAACAACCCCCTCAGGCCGAGATCAAGCGATAACAAGTTTTGGTTGATTGGATGAAATTGACTGTGCGGAACGCAACCATGCTTAATTTACACGATCAAATTTTATTTCTGATCCATCTATAGTAGACAGTACAACCATAGAGAAAGGCCACTCTCCATATTGATACAGTACATAGATGCGTGTCCTTCACCCATGCCGCCAAGACTTTGTGTCTCTTAAGAGCAAGCTCAGACAGGAGGATGCGGGCATTGCCCTACCAATTAGGCAAGATTACTTCCGGTCTAGTTGATGAGAAGGAGGGCAGCGGGGGGGGGGGGGG
>CM021528.1:17150962-17167444 GCA_010994315.2 Pisaster ochraceus
TTGAGAGGAGATCACATGGCCATGTTTAAACATGCGATATAAACAGGATGGGGAGTGTAAGCATGGCCTGAGGAAGTTGAGTCGTAAGAGGGTGCTTTCATGATTGCGCGGAGCATGCAAATTTCAGGGCCTAATTTTAAGTTGGTAGGTGCTATATTTAGCTCCCTTAAGTTTAAAACTTGCATGCGATACTTTGATACTTAAGTGCAAGGAGCTACTTAGCACTCAACGTGGATAGAGATTCAAATTGGGAGTCGAGGCAAGCTGAGGCTAAACTTTCAGATATGTTCTCAACTGTTAAAGGTTTTTGGATGTTTTTAATGGAAAGGTTATTTAGCAATGGGAATAAAAGAGTGGTGACTGGGTCTTAAACCACAGTTTAAACCTTTCATTGCTCTGCTTGCCTTTCTCAGCTTACAGGGTTAGGGTCGAATTTTACGCTAGCTGTGTAAGCGAAGCATGCTTAACCCTGTAGAGACCATAGCAGCCAAAAGCATGTTGTACTAGAGAGCCTACAGCAGCTGCAACAAACAGCTGCAAGATTTGACCTTCTTCCATTCATATAAAGAGGTCACAGTGAAAGTCATGTCCAGAATTGATATCTTCCAATGTTTCCTGTATTGACATACTATTTACATTTGTAAAAAAAAACATAGTTTCTGTTGCATATTGGGTTTTTAGGCGTTTGTATTGGGGGGAAAAAAAATAGAGGTAAAAGAAGCATTAATAAGCTATGTATGGGTATATTGTGATGATTATACACAAATAAACGGTCTCTGAAGAGTTAATAATGTGATGCATGCACAGGCACAACCACAATATTCTTGCTAACCTGTGAAACACGCTTACATGTACCTTAAGTGTAGATTTGTAATGCTTCCTTTTCAGTTACGCTAAGCAGAACCATGAAATAAGACCCAGATGGGGGACAATGGTGTGAGGTGTGGGGGTACAACAAAAACATTAGAGAAATTAAACTATGATTAGTTAACATTGATTATTGTTGTTCTGTACTCATTTGTAGGAGATTCCTGCAGATCAACTGGAGCTAAGCGATAATGAAATGTTGGTTTATACGGCCCACTACCATAAAGACCTATTCAGCACGTTTGGTACTCCGTTTGTTCTAAGAATCAAAGAGGTATTTGTTACTTTTGTCTGCGAGTTAACAAAGAAAAAGTCTTCCTTTGACCTCAATGAGGGCGCTGTTTGAACTTGTGATGTCATATGCAAAGGGTCTATGCCAACCTCGTTCCCAGTGGTATACAATCTCGCCACGCCATTTGTTTTTCTTTCCCAGAATGCCTTGCTCGAATATAACCCCCTGGAAGTGTGACTTTGAAATATCCACAACCAAATATAGTGGATATATTTGGATATCCAAATATTGGATATTGGATATCCAATATTTGGATATTGGATATCCAATATTTGGATATTGGATATTTGGATATCCAATATCCAAATATATTGGATATTTTGGTTACTTCCATGGTTGATCCATTCTGTGTTACAGACGTATGCAGAGCGTGCTGTCAAAAGACGCATGAGCAACTTGTCCCCTCTTGTTCTTTTTTTGATCTTGTGATGCGTCTAACTGTATGCAGTTTAGTGACTCCATGTAAAAACATGATTCATTTGAAGTGTGTGTCAAAATACGTGCAGTTTGACAAGCGTGTACTAAGTGCCCTACCTTTTTGTCAGTTGCCATTCCACAAGACTTATGCATACCTCCAAAATAGTCTGCATACCTCACCTTAAGTAGGATTTGAAACTTAGCTTGGTAGGGACAAAACACATCCAGAAGCTTAGCTTGGAAGAGACACCAAGTAAATAATCTCTCTACACCATCAGCTCTTTCCACAACCACCATAACCCATTGGATTCTTTACATAGTGTTTCTGCAAACCATATTTTTTCCACAACACCTGTACAACCACAATCGTGTGTTTATGCATATACAATACTGTTTTATTTGAATGGAATGTAGTCAATATATTTTAAATTAAAAAAAAAAATTCTGTTCCAATTTCCAGGGAGAATCTTTCTCTGATGTCAAGGAACGATTGCGAGAAATTCTGGATATCTCAGAAAAGGAGTTAGAAAAAGTAAGAAATCTGCATAATTATTGTTGTTTATTTAGATTTTTCCTGATGACGGAATTGTTTTTTGAACAAGCTCCTTGTACCTCCAGAACCTAGGAGGTTTAGGTGGGTTCATCCTTAAAAACCAATTAGAGAGACCCAGGGCTCTACTTCACAAAGCATTACGGTTCATCTTGAGATGGAGTTGTAGATGGCCATTGATAATACATGTATATCTTGATATCAGTCCAAGCTGGTTGTGAAATCAAGCCCAGCACCACTACCCAAGTTCTTTATTTGTGGTAATGTAGAATGTGAGGGGCTTCATCCTCACAAACCCTCTTCTTATGATGGCCTCTTTGTGTTTTGCTTCCAGTAAATCACAGCCTTGTAATGTTTGTTTATTGTGTCTTTTTTTTCTCATTTTCATTTATAGCAAAACATACAAGTGCTTAATTGTTTTCACAGTCCTCATTTAAATATTCTGGACACCTTTCTATCAGTGTTATCCCTTTTTTAAACTTATACTTTGTATTTCAACTTTCAGATCAAATTTGCAATAGTTGTCATGGGAAGGCCGACGTATATTTCAGAAGGTAATGTCTTAATTTTATCAGAGTTGCATATTTCTATGATGTTATTATATCTAACAAAATTTTTTATGGTCCCAGTTTCACTCATATACATTTATAAACAGCAGGAAACCAAATTCTAGTCGCAACAGTTAGGGTTACACAAACATGCGAACAAGATTTTAAGATGAAAAAAACCTTAATTTAAGGTACCCATATTTGAATGCTTTTAAAATGGATTTGTTCTTTTTATTACAGAGGGTGATGTCAAAGTTAGTTTGAAGGATTTCCAGTCACAAACACACAGCGGTAAGTCGGATGATCTGCGATTAATCTTCTCAAATATCTTGCACCTTAATCCTTCAAGGGGTCGTGTCGTCATGATCAAAGCAGGCCTATGTCTGTACATGGAATTATGAACCCTCGCCCAGCTACTGCACGCTCACACGCGCACTCATGCGTGTGCTCTCCATAGATTTGATACTGAGGGGAGGCCGTGCACGTGCAGTAAATGGGTGACAGTTCATAGTTCCATGTACAGCCACAGGCCTGCTTTGATCATGATGACACAGTCCCGTCATCCCTCTAGAGTCTGTAGCAGCCTATTAAGAAAAGGTCCTTAGGGTCCTTGATTCCCTTTTAGGTCTGGAATTTCATCTTTTAAAGGGCAAGGCCATTTTCATTTAGCAAAAGGCGTTTCCCTTGGAAAATCTTAAAGTTTACAGGAACTTTTGAAGGGCCACCAATGCTAAAATTGGGGCAACATCGGCCATGACCTCTATGGGGCTCCATGTAATTCCAGGCCAGCTGTCTTACAATGACTTCCTTTTGATCATCTTTTACAGCTGGCACACCACAGCCGAAGCCCTGGCTCGGCCTAGACCACATGAACAAGAACAAGAAGCCACGGTTTAACTACTTTGAGAAAGCCATCAAGATCTTGAACTAGCGAATCTATTACTCTAAGCTTCTCCATCCCTTCCTCCCCAACACTGCCGGTAGGAGGTGGCAGCGACTTTAAATCAGTCATTTAGAAAGTTGCATTTTATCCTATATGATAATTATTACCAAGGATATTTTAATCCAGTAGATGAAGTTTCTTTGTTTTTGGTTTTTTCCCCCCAAGGAAAATTCAATCTCTTAAACTGTGTATCTGATACAAGTCGAATTTGGAAGAGGCTTTCCATAATTGGATTCAGGTTTGGGAAAATATAGTACAGTGGTAGCTTCAGGGCTATAAAGGTGCACATAGAAGCAAACATCCCAGGGCCAATTTCATAGTTACCAGACTGTTTTGTGGAATATTTCCCTCTGAAATGAAGTCTTGTTCGAGAACGCGCCGTCGATCCTACTCCAAAACTCAAGCCATCTTGCAAATGATCAGAACATACTGATTGATAAACTGTTACTGCTAGTTCTTATTGGAACCCACTTTGTTTCTCCCTCTGATCGGTAAGGCCTCTGTGTGTACCTTTATAAATGTTGGAAAGTAGCCGTTGTTTTCCTAAATTCAGCATGGGGCTATGAAGCTCATGATTAACAAGAGGAATGTCTAAGTTGAGACCTAGTTCAGGTCAGCAGCAACGCTCTACAATCCCTATCCCGTGATGTCAGAAACTGTCAAGTTAGAACTTTTTCCGAATCCATCCCTGGTTGATTGACACACAGATGTCTGTACCATCAGCTGTTTCCTTAGTGATGTTCAACTGATGTATAAAATTGCCTTGGATTTAGTGCTAGAAGTTGGAGCTCACTGATAATGTACAAAGCTACTACAAGTCATGTAAACAAATCAAAAATGGATAAACAAAGAAAATCGTCATTGCTTTTTTATAGTTGTATTTGAGCTGTTGAAGTGCAATTGGATGGTGGTGAGTGGAAGGGCAAAGCGAGGCAGATTTGTTCATTTATTGACCCAAAGCACCTAACATTTTCATCACAATAATCTTGTTTGCGCCGTTTTGGAAGTCTATGTCCCAATGTGTAATACAGTGTGGTGCGCATTTTAGGCGACACAGCTGGCCATATTTTTACGTTAAACTTGACTCCCAAAATGACCAGCCCGGCAGGCAGTAGCCACAGGTGATGTTGGTGCAGGGGTCAGTTAGATATTATTCATGCCATGTATTCATTCTATGAGGTCAAATACACATTATTAGTCAATTTGGTGGACTTAATTCTGTAAAAAAAAAAGTTGTAATAATAATACTAATATTAATAACACAAACTCATGAATTGTTGATGCTATAATTAATTGCGCCTTCATTTGTCTTGGGTAAGATTTTAAATAATCTTGTGAAAGATTCTGTCTTAAGAGGAATGGCACTCAAAAGTAACACTTGCTCAGAGGACTTGTGAACTATTTCTAAATGTCTACAATGATTGGAAACTTTGTATGTCATGTAAAGTGCATTGTACCTCCACCCCACAACTGAATCCTCAATTCAATTTCCTCAGACTAGATCCAGTGTTAATTTGTCGCATACTTATTAGGGGCAAGTTTTTGCATAGTTACAATTGAGATCCAGTGTTAATTTGTCGCATACTTATTAGGGGTAAGTTTTTGCCTAGTTACAATTGGGACGTCAAACAACTCTGTACACATTTTCCTATTAAATGTGTGGCATGAGGTGAGTTGGAGGTTGCTATGCAAAAAGATTGTCTCGAACCATGTAATTGATGTAACGACAATTGTTTTTAGTCTGAGGAATACAGATTGAGCTTTTAAAAGTGCAAGACAAGTCAGTGTACTAGAAATCATTACAATTCAACTCGCATATGGCTCATTTGGTAAACGTTTGTTCATTCTCTCTGAAACAATCCATTGTGTGTGTATTTTGTTAACAGAAATCTTGAACATTACCTGACTTGCAGGCTCTCTGTATTTCTGCGATGTTAGAGCGCCCTCTATGATAAGGGCTTTTCTCCCCGAGAGAGTGTCGATTCCTGTAGATAAATATTCTGACTCTCTAACCTCCATCTGTCCCAAGAAACAAATGTTACTTTGATCTCCTTTCGGCTCTTTTTTTTGTTGGCGACCCAGCCAAGACCCCCCCCCTATGATCCACAAAGGTTAAATGATCACCAGTGTAACTACTTGGGAGGCTTGAGGGTTACTCCACAAAAAACCTTTAATGCAAGTTGTGTTAGTCCTGAAAAGAATTGGCGGTATCAACATTCTAATCTGGAGTGGTTTACTGTAAAGCCAAGGAAATATCTCTTGTGAGTTGTGAAATAAGATTAATAATAGTATAAATTGTCATTTATATCGCGCCGGTATCCACCAGGGATGTTGGATCAAGCAGGATCAAGCTGGATCAATCACAAGGACAATCTCTGCTCTCACAGGTACCCATTACTCTGGGTCAAGTGAAGCATATATAGTCAAGTGTCTTTCTCAAGATTCGAACCCGCACCTTAATGACTTTTCCTACTACATGCTAATGGTTAGAACATTTTGTGAGTAATTTGTTTTGGATAAAACAGGAAACTTTGATGGAGTACAGTATTATGTAACTATTTTGTTGATAATTGAACATGTATATGTAGGTCCCTAACTAGTAGGAGAATAAATTAAAAACTTGTCATTGGCTGAAATAACCATCAACACCAATGGCTATGTTTATAAAGATTTGTCCTGTGGAAAGGTGAAAGGTCAGATGCTAGGCTTTTAGCTATGAATATCATCTTTCCTCAAGAGCTCATTTTGTTTGTTTTGTAAAGGTATTGTACGGGGTTGGTAAGAATACAAATCATCCTTGTTTAGTTTTAGTCTGAAAGCTTACTGATTACAAAATTCATACTAGAACCCCTTTTTTTCTGTGAAATATTTCAACACTGTCTGCGACTATTTTGTCAGCTCTACCAATCCCGTAAAACACCTTTAATCAAAGTTGTCTTTATGTAAGTTTTGATCCCCATGTTAATGAAGTGAGGATGTTTTCTTTGTGTTTAAATGCAATGGCCCGATTATTTAGGAAAGACGGCAAAGGTTGGAAGGTCTTTTCTAGAGCCCTTCCTAAAACTTGGGGGACGATGGGTGGAAGTAGGAAACCTTCCAAGAAAATATCCGATAGATTGTATTCATTGGCCAAAGAGAGGGTATCCATTTATGACAACTAGGTGTTTGGATAATTTGTCAGGAGTATTGAATGGGATAGGGGTGCCAGTCAAGCTGTTACAGGCTCAAATCAAACCTACCAAAGCTTTGTATTTTAGTGGTCCAGGATGGAGCTGTTTTGTGAATACTTTGTAGATAGGTCCATATCTGTCATTTTACTATTTAACTTCTCTCCATTTGTCCTATTGGATCTTAAAGTTTGTGTGTATGAATTTTGAGCCATAATTTTCTTCTTTTTTTGTTTGTTGCCAAAATGAAAAGTTATTCACAGATAATCTGTCATCGTCAGTCTGTATATACTGTGTAGATCATTTGAAAATACCCACATGTACCAGTATTTTTTGTTTAAAAAAAGTGGGGTTTGGGGAAAAATCTGTCTGCTTAGTTTGAGTGACTGCCACTATCCAAGATTGCAAGAAAAAATAGGGGGAGGGGAGTGGATGATTACCAGTTGGTGGATAGCCAGAGCTTTTCAAGGCAAATTGGACGTCAATCAAGAAAGTTAATCCCCTTGTAGATGTATTCTATCTGGTTTTTGGATCTCACCGAAAATGATAACGAATACACTGTATCATTTTAATCAAGTGATCACATTTAATAATAATAATTTCATGCTGAGGGGTCATATGATACGTGCTTGAATTTTGCTTTTTTCCCCCACACGAATGGCATTGCAAAATTTGGCAAATTAGTTTGATTAGTACAATTTTTTTTTTTTTTTTGCAAACCACGGTCGGGTTTCTCTGAGCTTTTTTCTTTCAAAGCTCTGAAGCGTAATCTCTTTTATGGTAAGCAGCGATCTTGAAAAGATGTCTAGTTCTATGAACAGTGCCCAATTTCATGGCACTTCTAGTCACAGAATTCTGTGCTTATGGAGCCCTGAAATGCGTGTGAATCTATAAGTGCATAATTCCACTGTAAACAGAGCCAAGAAATTGGGCCAAGCTGACAACTTGCAGAACTTATTTTTTATTAAGTCCATATGATATTTATAATTACATCAACCGATAGTAAGATTGATCTTTCATATAAACTAGTTGGGTGGACATAATTTAAGAAAATAATGTAACCAATATTTCATTTGATTTTCGCATGACCAGATATCCTTGTAAAAATTCTTTCTTGACCTTAAAGATGATAAGGCTATCTTTGTCAAGTTGCTTTTGTTCATTATTATCTGTAAATGCAAGGGACATCACACTGGAAAGGGACCCGACTATTTCCATTTTCAACCCAATAGGCGGCTAAGACTACGACTGTTGCTAAGGATGTTGCTATGGAAGTTCTATACTTCAACGCATAATGATGCGGCTATCCAGTCCTAGCCGTATCCGTTGTCATTATTTCGAACACGGCGATACTCCATGCATGTTGCACAACATTGGACATTGTTGTGAAGGGTGCCCAGATTTGACCTTAATCACCAATTTAACTGATTAACTAATTACATTTTAGTCATGATACTTGTGCTAGAATTTGCACTTGCAAAAAACACTTGTGCTTTTTGCACGACATTTATCTCCTTTTCAATAACATTTAACAGTTTGTCATAGCGGCGGCTTTTAAAAATGTATTTACTTGTTTGATATGCTGCATTGGCATCACCTACTCAGACCATGTGTCATAGTAATGATCAATGCTTTCTTTAATCTCTGAGGAAGACTGGTAGAAGAAGAGGAGGTTTCTGTAACAATGGACTTGAATGCTGTTTAAAATTTAAAATTATTAGATAAATTGTACATTTCATGACCATGAACATGAGCATTATGCTACAGTGGAATACTCGGTGTAGAAATGTACCTTTGAACTTCAATTTCAGCAGTGGGAACATGTTAGGTTTCAAGAGCTGCCAGGACCGGGTCACACCAAAGGGAGCAGTTGACAGTAGCACAAGGTGTTTTTTTCTAACAGTATCTTTACCATCCCAAGGAAATGATAAGAACATTGTAATGTTAAAGGGTTACCCTCCACCCCCCCCCCACCCCCGGGAACTGGTTTCCTGTGAATTATCTTGTATGACAGGACCCTTGGATCAGTAGAGAGTGAAATTAACTTTGTTCTAGCTGATGGACCTTGCTGCACGCACCAAAGCCTCATATCATAAGCTGCTTTAGCTTCAAATACTGCTTTAAAATATGCGGGCAACCATAGTCACTAACAGTACACTTGACATACTACTTTGGCTGGTAGGTAACCTTATCTGGTAAGCAGAATTGTTAAGTGCCTAGCTAACTTCTGTGGTTAAGCAGTTGCAGTTAACTGGGCCTAGGCTGTCTATTTGTGTATTGTTGCCGCCCATGGCATTCATCAAAGTACATTCAAAATGGCTGGCAGAGGATATAGAGGTGAACATGTGTCAAATTTTAATCGTAAATTTGTTTCATCAATTGGAGTTTATTCAGTCTTTAAACAGAATGTGGAAGTGAACAACTCTAATTTTAATCTTCATCTATTTGGAATAGTGATGTTTTATCTTTTTCATTTTAGTGTTTCCTTAAGACAGCTGCTACTGCAGAGCTTTTTTGAGTAGGCGTGCAATATAACATGTTGGTATTGCTTTACTTCACACAGAGTTAACATTAAGGAAAACAAATGTGCTTCAGATTCTTTGCGTTCTGAATTTGATCACCAAAGCAGTAAAGAGGAACCCAGAAGTAGTTCAAAAGGAAAGTACAAATCCCTCATTGTCATATGGTTGTATAAATTCATGCATTGGGTAGGAGTACCCATCTTTTTGAGTAATAACTCTTGGTATGTTGGTGTCTTAGAAATAAACAGATCTCAAGCATCTGCTGAACATTTTTTGATAAAACGTGTCTTGGAAAAAAAAATAATAATAATTACACTACAGATATGTACATGTAGACGTCAATCATTCTTTTGTCCAAGGACATTTGCCTGTTCCAAATTTGTGTTCTTTCCTTCCCATAAACAGACCCCCAAATTACAGTTTCTTGTAAACATCACTTTATAACTATCTCTAAAAAATAAGTATCTGTTAAAACTATAAAAATAAAAAAGAAGAAGAAACAAGGTGCAAATATTTAAAGCAGAAAAAGCACAGTAGAAAAGCAGGTTGGTTCCCATATACATGTATGTATGTATATGTATATATTTCATATTATTATCTTAGATCAGGTTGGTATTTTTTATTGCACATTTGGTATTATTAGTTAAGAAAGCTGTTTAACAGTATGTGATTTTTGAGTTGAATGGGAGTGTCATAAGTTTATCCGTTGAAATGCTTATTTTGTTCAGTTGATATTTGTATGGTAAATTGTAAATAAGTGAAGTTATAATGTTATAGACAAAACAAATCAAAACAAACAGATTGGGGTGAACAAAATGTGGTTGAATATAGCCAATATTTGGGGGATACAATGACAATTTTCTTTTTTGTTGAATTGTAATAAAAAAAATCACCTTGTAAATGTCTAACAAAGGAAATGTTGGTGTGAAGTCTGTGTTTTTTCCTTTCTTTAATGTTGTGCTGGGGTCTGTACAACAGTGCTGCCAACACAGCACAACCCACTTTCAGTTACAAACATTTGATGTACCTTTTCGATGACCTGAAATAGCAAATTTTCATGCTAAAAAAACCCCAAAATAATAATTTGTCGTTTTAAAATGTTGATAAAATGTTCTTTGTATAGATACTTCAATGTAATTGTGGATAGATCCACTTTTTGGGTTGAATCGTTGTGATAGAACAGCTAGTTACTGGAAAAAATGGGGGAAGTAACATTTGCACTCTGTAGGGGTTGGGTTAAATTCAAACTGCAGGGTACAGGTATAAATCAAGTTACAGCATTGATAACAAATTATTGAGTAATGAGAATCGGGGAAAATTGAGGAAATAACATTTGAAGACTTCACAAATCTCAATTGCTTGCTTGCAATCAAAATAGGAATGATCTGAATATTCACAAAATCCCTGCAAAACAAAATTTGACCATTGAATGTGATGACTTTTTCACAGGGTGGTTTTAGATGAAAATTACATGATGGACATTAATTTACTCTTCCAAAAATCAATTATGTACTTTCACTTTAAGCAGGCCTGGATTTACATGGAGGTCAGTAGGCCACAAAGGCCATGGCCTCAGTTGCCCCCTGGTCTTGGCCTTGATGCCCCCTTCAAAAGGTTACCATAGACTTTAAGAGTTTCTAAGGTAAGTGCCCTTTGCAAAATGAAAATGGCCTTGCCCGCTCGAAGACGAAATTCCAAGCCTGTTTTTAAGTAAATTTATTTTGTTGGAATTATTTGAAGGGGGACAAATGCAGGCCCTGTGTCTTTTACAAACATATAGGGTTATGGTTCAAACAAGGTCCTAGAGCTATGGAGGTAGAAAACTGATATGCTTTGGAATTTTTTTAAATACTTTTTATTCCAACAATTCAAGAACTTATGCCCCGATGAGGCGAACTGATGTGGCGAGGGTTACTCTCAAATAAATGTTTCACCAAATAAAAACCCTTTTCAAAGTAATATTTATTTTCAATGTAAATCGAAGAGCTTGTTTGACTCTCAATCTGATCAACTGATCCGGGTTAGATTTAACAACCACGTCATGCGAGTCTCAAGATCTAGAAGTTGGTGGGCTATTCAGTCATGAAATTTACCGACTGAACCAGAAACATGGAGCTATAATATTAATAGTATAATGGTTAAGAACCTAACCAGAACAACCGCGCCCCTTTCGAACTCGGTCATATTTTTATACGGCTCAATTTTTCACCTCTTTTTAATACAACAACTGTTCAATAAAAATTTCAAAGAATTTACCCCCGTTTGTTATTTTTAGGGATGTAATTTTCCGAAAAAGGTAATCACGCGCTCAATTAGTTTACAAGAGCTAAAAATAACAAGTGACAGTTACATTCATGATTGAAACTAATACTGAAATGACACTACGCCTGCGTAGTAAGGACTTGTATTTTTTAGTCTGGTCGCCAAGGCATCGGCATTGAGAGTGTGCTTGTATTAGTTGACGTGAATACGAAGCCAGACCTGACTTGCTGATCAATTATTTAGCAGACTATTTTGGTTTAATTCCGGTCGTGCGACGGTCAGATGTTACCAATTAATTTCGCGTTTTGACAGTTATTCCAGAGTTTTCTGGTTTTAAAATGTATTCCACTTGTAAAACACTCCTTTTTGATACAATTTGAGTTGTATTTTAAAACTGAAAATGGCGGAATCACCGAGTATTTTGTCGACAGCGGCTGTGCTTGTCGCAACTTTCAACACAGTGACAACAGTGACCGCTCAGTCAGCTGGCGTGAGTCCTGAAGTGATACCGACGAAATTGCCCGATACACCGGCAACTTCCGCAGGTAGTTCCGCTTCAGTAATAAACATGGTAACGACATCGCCAAAGGATGTAATGACAACGCTTTTACACACTGTTCTCGACCAGAATGCCACCACAATCTCGTGGAGTAACTCGACAGAAGTGCCAGCTTATTCTCGAATCTTTTTGCAGACAGCAGCGGCACAAGCAATCGCTGGTGTTTTTGCCTGGGCTGCAATCCTTATTACTTGCCATCAGGTAAGTTGTGCTAATTTTTTGTAGCATGCTTTTTAGTTTAACATGTTATATTTTCTAATGTTGTACTATAACTAGTTGTAGAAATGATGATGAATTGGGATACTGTGAGTTTTAGTTGTTGTTTGGCAGTTGACACCCTATTAACAATAATATTTAATGACACTTGGCATGAATGGTCACAATGTTAATGCAATGCAATGCAATGCGAATCTGTGCCAAAATTAGTCATGAACAGAGGATTGATGTTAAAATAAATGATTAATGCTTTTCCCATCTTTCTTGCTTTTTAACCAAACAATAGTGATTGGGACACATGTTTCTAAAAATTAGTCTGCTGCTATTATTATTATTACTATTAATATTATTCTTATATTATTAGTTTGTGTCGAATGCATGGTTGATAAGTACCCAGACCAGGAATTGCACGGAGAGGTAGTCTACCTTGTTCGGCTATTGTCTCTCTATTTTAAACATCAGTCTTATGACGACTATAATGAGAACGATGTTAAAAGAGAGCCATAACAACAGCCCAACAAGGTGGGCTACACGGAGGCCACTGATGAGGCCACGGCCTCTGTTGCCCTGTGTTGTTGACCTTCGTACTACTCCTTCCAAAGCTTCTCTAAGACTTGAAGGTTTACCAACAAAAGTGCCCTTTGCAAAATGAAAAGTGTTGCCTTGTTCTCTAAAAGATTACGTCCAAGCCTGGGTACCTGTATTTATCTGCAACTGTAGTGTATTATGAATCAGTTTAAATTCTTTTACAAACTACTTTTCCATCGAATTAAAATTCTCACTCATTTTCCATTTTTCTGTCAGAACTTTAATGTGTAATAGGTCATCTTAATAAAGAGTTTGATTTGGGGTTAACAAAAGAAAAATTGACCAGAGAGGGATTTGAACCAACGACCTCTGGATCGACCTGCCGGCATTCCAGCAACTGAGCTATCTATCCCTATGTTGGTGGTCTCCCTTTTATAAATGAGTGAATAACAAAAAAGTAAATATCTACCCAGAAAGGAAACAAGCATTACTGTACTTAAATAACGGAGCAAATGTTGTTGAGAAAACAGTAATAACACAACACAGTATCAAGTGTCTCCAAGTTTGGTTTTCATTTTCTGTTAGCATAAATATAATATTTGCCTTGCAAAAACTTTGCAATTTGCTTTTGTTTTAGATGGCAACTTGGAAACTGCAGCTTTCACTGTTCCCAATACTTACAATATGTCATAGTGTACATGACACGCATGAACATCATTTGCAAATCTCTTTACTTTTAAGGTTGTTTACTGGTAGGCAAGTATTTGTGCCTGCTTACTAAAGCAGAAACAAACATTTGGTCAAGCAAAAAAAATGTTTCATAAATGGACAAGAGGAGATGACTGATTTTTACATTTGGATTGACAATCCATATTTGTGTTGATGCATCACAAACTTGCTGATGAAGTTATCACCAGCAAGCACGCCTTTTGCCTTTGGTAAGAAATTATGCTAAGTCGATAAGAAATGCAGGCAGAAATTGTTTGCTCACTGGCACTGTGAAATTGGGCCGCAAAACGTTCACAGAGGCTTTACCTTTTTAGAGGCAATTATATTGATGCATTACTACAGGAACCTTATAATAAGGGCAAATTCACACTCTATAAAACAACACAAGTGACCAGAAATATTACCAATTTCAAAGTTTACTGTTCAAAGGATTTTTGTGACTGTAAATGCATCGAAAGTTTGTGTTGGCAGATTCCAGCGTATTTAAACAAGAAAATTATTAAGACAATCTAGGAGGGGTTGCAATCCCCACTGGACCACTTGACCAAGTCCAGTTATTTTATTGGGGTTACATTACTAACCAAACAAGTCTGGCAGTTTTTGTGTTTGTTTTTTTCCTGCAACTCATAACAAATAACCTTTTGAGACTAATTTACATGCAATTATGGTATAGGCTTTCGAATTTGAGCCTCTGCCTAGTAGTAATACTCAGCAAGTGACAATTATATGTGAAAAAAAGATAAAATATTACTGTGGTTCGAGCCTTGCCTTGTCCAGGGCGGTAGAACTATTTTCCGGAAAACGTTTCGCGCTGCACAACTGCAGTTCGCCACGCCCACAGCCGTCGGTATTGTGCTTGAATAGATCCCTGTTGGTCCCAGTTTAACCTACGAGGCTGCAAAACCGCATCGATCACACAATACTTTTTAATATAATGATACCACTTGTACATACATGTAGTACAGTTTGTGCATCTGATACCTACTTGGCTTTTGGCATGCACGGGGACATGTTCATGTAAATAGCCATGAACTACATGTATGTTGGCTGTGTACAGTATCTATACATTAAATTTCCAGTTCTATAAAAGTTCAGAGTATTACATGTACTTGAAGCACTAGTGTCAAGTTTTACTTGAAGTTTTTGAGCCTTGCCAGTCTGTGGTCAATGTACGTACATGTAACATAACTCTGGAATTGCCCATAGACATTGTTTTAGTACTTAGCTAGACTCTGTTTTTATTCTTGTGTGAAAGGACACCGTTCTCTATGCTAAGGTAAACACTTTACAGTGGATCAATACAATAATCATAGCGCGTGATAAGTTTTCCTAACGCTCTGTAATTGCATTTTGTGTGCTCAGAAGATAATCGTACATCATAGTACACTGTACAACCCATAAGAAAATGTTTACATATTGCACTATGTGTGCAATACTGTATACAGTAAGGCCTACATGTACATACTACACTCTCGCAGTTAAATTTCACATTTTTAAAATCAGTTTGTTTTAAAAGCTAAAATGTTTTTAGAAAGGAATTCCAACTTAGTCAAATTGTCAAATTATTTGTGTTTTCATGTGTTATTTAAAAGGACATTATGTTGGGTGGTTATTTACAAAATTATATTCTGAGTCTGAGGTTTTCTCAACAGCTGTTGTACTAGATGCATACATCACCATGTCCAATCCATCGGCATCATCAAACAAGAATACACAATTATTATCAAAATTCCTCTATTTATTAGTTATTTTAAAATTCTTTTCCAAGAAGCTTATTTGCTGAGATAAAGAAAAAAGAGCCATTCCAACAGCTCTATTCCATGTCCTGCATCTCTTTGGAACTCCTTGCCTGGTGCATGTTTCCCTCCATCCTACAATCTAGACTGTTTTAAGAGGAATTTTAATTCCTACCTTCAGCTTCCCTGAATTATTGTTATCTTAAATGTTTTCTTCTTTTAGCCCCTTACCAAGTTTGGGGCCAACTTGCATAAATTAATATTATTTTTTGAATTCCTGTTGAATCTCTGACCCAAGCACCATGTCCTTTTGAAAAGATGCTACTTATTTGAACATTTCTCCTTGTTATTTATCTTGGGCTACTGAACACTTGCTAAAAGCACAGTTTACTACACCCAGCAGGCTGCTTTAAAGAAAAGCCTTACACATGGGAAAGGCCTGCACAGTTTTCAAGAATTTCCCTGTTGTTCACTATAATGCACATTTAATAACAAACACAGGTGTATCGAGTACGGATGTTGACTTGACATCATGTTCATGCAAGTTTTTTAATTAAGATGGATGGCTTGATATGAGTCGATATCTTCCAGCTGATTGCCCAACTGTGATATTCGTATTGTACTGTAATACTAATAAAGTGAAGGAATCCTGGCGAGCATATGGTGGATTCTTCCATTTCTAGCAGTTCCTAGTGCATAGAAAACCATCTAGGATCACTGCTTCACCTGGGCTATAGGCCTACAGTACATGTACACCACTCCAGAGTGAATCACAACATGTGCCGAATACCAAAGCAGACCGTGCGAAAAACCGGTCTGCAATATTAAAATACATGCGAAAGGCTGCCCTAACTGTAGCTTCAGGCACAACTTCAAAATAACGGAGTAGAAAAACCCCTCAAGTGGAGCAATGATGAGAAAACGTAGCATATGGCAGTCCTTTTCCTATACTTAACATCCCATGTAAAAGTATGGCCTGTGTGTGTGTCATAGTCTATGCATATGTAAATACATGTATAGCCTTAATACTATGATCAGGAATGAAGCATTATCTTTTAATAATCTTTAGTTTTTATGGTTTAATCTGAGATGACAAGGAACAAGCCATGATAAAACCATACTGTAAGGGGAATTGAACAAAATATG